>NW_021026127.1:1372356-1410798 GCF_004153795.1 Camellia sinensis | reverse complement strand
TCACATTTCTTTAGTTTAGCAAATAATTTCCTTTCCCGAAGTATTTGTTAGACCGTTCTCAAATGATGTTCATGTTCAAGTCTATCTTTAGAATATATCAAAATATCATCAATAAAAACCACAACAAATTCGTCAAGGTAGGTTTTAAAAATTCAGTTCATTAAGTCCATAAATGCTGCCGGAGCATTAGTCACTCCAAATGGCATAACAAGAAACTCAAAATGTCCATACCTCGTTCTGAATGCGGTTTTCTCAACATCCTCTGCCTTAACTTTCAGCTGATGATACCAGGATCTCAAATCGATCTTAGAAAACACCTGTGATCCCTACAACTGGTCAAATAAGTCATCAATACGGGGTAGGGGATATTTGTTCTTTATTGTTATCTTGTTCAATTCCCGATAATCAATGCACAGGCGTAGGGTTCCATCTTTCTTTTTCACAAACAGTACCGGTGCACCCCAAGGTGAAGTGCTAGGTCGGATAAACCCCTTGTCAAGTAGGTCTTGCAACTGTTCTTTCAGTTCTTTCATTTCAACAGTAGCCATTCTATAGGGAGTTTTAGAAATGGGCTGGGTGCCTGGTACAGTCTCAATAGTGAACTCTATCTCCCTGTCTACCAATTCCCCTGGTAATTCATTTTGAAACACATCTGGAAACTCTCTAACAATAGGGATATCATTCAATTCAACATTCACAGATTGTTCAGACAACACATAGCACAAATAACCCTGGCACCCCTTCTTGATCAGTTTACATGCTTTCATTGCAGATATCAAATAAGGTGGAGGCACTATCCCATTACCCACAAACACAATCTCTTTATGTTCTGGTGGTTTAAATACAACTCGTTTGGTCACACAATCAATGGTGGCACAATACTTGGCCAACCAATCCATGCCCAAAATTACATCAAAATGCCTAAAGTTCAAGGGCAGCAAATCTACATATAGGATAGCATCCTCAACACGCATATCACAAAACCGGTATATAGATTCACACAATACAGATTCCCCAGATGGAGCCGACACACATAGCAGATATGGCAGTAATTCTAAAGGTCTATTCAGTCTAGATGCAAATGCATGTCACAAAAGAGTATGTGGATCCGGAATCAATTAATACAAAAGTATCCTGATTACATATAGAAATAGTACCTGAGACAACTGCGTTGGCATTCCATGTATCACCCGGGACAAGCGCAAAAACTCTCCCCTGTCTCACGGTATCCCCGGTGGTAGCGAGTCTCAAAGTATTTCCCGATTTTGGGATCGATGCAGTGGAACTAGCAGCTATTTTTCTCCCATTCTAATTACAATCTCGGGCCATATGCCCTTGTTTCCCACATTTGAAACAGGCTCCTGACACACGGTAACAAACTCCACGATGCTTTTTGCTATAAATATTGTACATGGGAGCTGTGTCTCGGGAAGAATTTGAAGTATTTGAGGAGCCCGTATTTTGCTTTTTCAAAAATTTCTTCTTCGAAAAGAAGCCTTGCCTTTTGTTACTTTTCCAGTCAGTTGTTGACTTGGTCTGTCTAGCTATGTTAGCCTCTGATATGATAGCCCTGTCTAGTACCCCAATGTAGGTCTCCAGCTTCAAGACATTCACCCTCTCTAAAATGTCACTTCGAAGCCCACCTTCAATATGCCTCGCTTTCTTGTAATCGGTATCAATCACATGAGGTGCAAACCTGGCCAATTCAGTGAATTTGGCGTCATACTCGGCTACAGTCATACTATCTTGCCTTAGTTCCATGAACTCTGCTACTTTCCTATCCCGAACACACTGTGGAAAGTACTTGTTGTAGAAAATTTCCAAAAATTTCGCCCAATCAACATCCCTGTGGTTTTCTCGCATTAACATCCACCATCTTTTTGCCTCGTCTTCTAGCATAAAAGTGGCTAGAAGCACTTTCTAGGTCTCCGAGCAAGGGAATACTTCGAACAATTTTTCGATACCAAGGACCCATGCTTCAGCTTTCAAAGGATCCAATCCCCCGAGGAACTGTAGTGGTTTCATTTTCTTGAACTCTTTGGTGAGAGCTATGATTCGGTCATCATTTTGATTATCTGGCACAAGAGGTGCCGGAGGCAGAAGCGGAGGCGGAGGATGTGGCTGCTGCCACTGTTGTTGCCATTCCTGTTGTTGCCTCAATATCTCTGCCATTTCCTAAATCAGTCTTTCCATTATATCCAGTCTGGCAGTAGAAGATTCCTCTATCTCATCAGCTCTTGTTCTCACCATCTGATTAAACTTGCATTATACTTTATACAAAAGATACACAGGTATGCATATACTAAGGAGCATACATCATTGAATAATTTGAAATGCCGGTAGTTCACAAACTTATAACATATAGTCATTCATATCAAAACAGTTAAGCATATTCTCGATGCTTCCGAGTTCATATTTATCACATGAATGCATCCTAGATCTTTTCTAGACGCTCATTGCTCTTGGACAAGTGTGTGAGTTATCAACTTGTGCTCTGATACCACTCTGTCGTGACCCGAACCCGCCCTCGTGGGTTAAGGACATAACCGGCCAGTAATCATGAGATTACCTACGGCCTCAAACCAAACCGAACGTATTTTAACAAAGTTAATGGGGGCCAAACGGAAGCAGTTCAAAACTTTGTCCGTAGAGCTGTGCTTACATGGCACATCCAAACAACTAAACACATGTACATTAATAACTCACAACAGAAATACAGTAGCATAAGTTCTGTACAAACAAGATCATCCAAAAGCTAAGTCAACCCATGAAAACTATATACAGAAATATGCAAAGTCCTCGCCAACATGACAAAAATAACATAGCATAGCAGAAAGGCGAAGACGAGTCTCGTGCGTGGGACACTAGGGCTGACTCTCCAAAACTCGGTTGTTCCACACAGACTTCACTGGGGCTGGGTCTGGACCTCTCTTGGCTCACCTACGAACACATGAATGAGCGTGAGCGATAGCCCAGTGAATAATATCAAATAAGAAGATACAAACGATATGTAGAACAACATACTCCGAACGGTCTTGGGCCCAATTCACATTTTTATTTAACATTTGTATACACAATTTAAGTCAAGTGACTGTGGTTTCAAACATACTGGCTTTTGGCCCATTTATCTTTCATTCTTGTCAAAACGGCCTCTGGCCCACTCATTTATGTCCAAACGGCCTCTGGCCCATCCATTTATGTCAAAACGGCCTTTGGCCAATCCATTCATGTCAAAACGGCCTCTGCCCCATCCATTCATGTCAAAACGACCTTTGGCCCATCCATTCATGTCAACATGGCCTCTGGCCCATCCATTTATGTCAAAAGGGCCTTTGGCCCATCCATTCATGTCAGAACGGCCTTCAGCCCATCCATTCATGTCAAAACGGCCTCTGGCCCATCCATTCATGTCAAAACGGCCTTTGGCCCATCCATTCATGTCAGAATGGCCTTCAGCCCATCCATTCATGTCAAAACGGCCTTTGGCCCATCCACATTTGTCCATAATTCAAACCGACAACTTATAAGGCTTATAAGAAATAAGCAATTGGACAAATGACGAGTTTCAAATATCGATATTACTCACAGTGATCGGCTTGTGAATTTGCCCTGGAGCTTGATCTTACACATCATATAGCAAATTAGGATCACAACCAATTCAATCTGTTCTTTAATTCACATATTCCTCTTTAGGCTCCATTCTTATCTCTTTAACTCAATTACAATGCTTAATGCATGCCTAAGAGTACTTGCAAGTGAAAGAGAACGGAAAACGAAATATAGAATACACTTTCAAAATTTCAGAAAACAGGGTCCCCGCTCGAGCGTGGACTTCCCCGCTCGAGCGGACCCATGAGGTCTGCAAAAGTACTGGCTATGTCATTTTTACGCTCGAGAGTGGAACTTGGACGCTCGAGCGGAAGTCCATCCTACATAGCTCCCCGCTCGAGCGTGGACTTCCCCGCTCGAGCGTGGACTTCCCCGCTCGAGCGGAAATCATGGTCTGTAGAAAATACTGGGAGCACGAAATTCACGCTCAAGCGGCGGTTTCCCCGCTCGAGCAGATATCAAATTTCTGGGTTTTCCAGAATGTGTTCTTGAACTCAAATTCGACATTTCAACCACATTTATTGCATATGATGGCTCAAATCTCACATATGCTTGTACTAACATGGTACCAACACCAAATTACAACACAATGGAGTTCAATTTCACGAATTGATTACATGCATGCCCCAAATTAACTCAAACTCATGCATTCAAGGTTCCCATTTTTAATAAACAACATGCATGCCCATTTTGACTTTCATTTTCACTTCTAATGATGCAATTAGTGCTCATTCCCATGAAACTCAACAAAAACATGCTTGCATGTGGGATTACACTTCCAATCTTTCATAATTTACAATTTACATGCTAGATTTTGTGATTCCATAGGTATTCTTTACATGCATGCACATATCAAGCTTTCATTCCAACAAAACCAACTCAACTCATGCTCTTGGTTACAAACAAACCTTGAACACACAATATTACACATTAAACTCATGAATTCAAGAATCAATTGCTTACCTAGAAGCCCAACCTATGGTTAATTCTTGAACTAAACTTCAAATATCCAAGCTTGAGTCAAAATTGCACAAGTCTCTTCCTTCTATCTCTATGGCCGGCTCCCTCTCTCTCTCAAGGCTCCAAAATTAGATTTTTGAGTTCAAAAGAGGTAATAAGAGTGTATATGGCTTCACACAAAAGGCCCCACTAACTATTATTTAATAACATTAAATAATTGGGCACTAAATCATCAATTTAATCTAACCTGAATAAATTTTCAATTAAATTTCACCGTAGGCTCTAAAGATTACGCTAATCACAATGGCACAGTCAATTTCGGGTTCTGTGGCCGATAAGGCCCTCAATTTAATTTTCAAAGCAAATAATCAAACAGATATTCCTACGATGAACAAATAGAAATTCAAAACCACATATTTTCACACAATGGCACATGAAATCATATTAAACACATAATCATACTCAAATTAAGGACCAATTAGCATACTACGAAACAGGGGCATCACAGACTTTCTCCCCTCTCAGAGCATAGGCCTGTTGTACTGACTGAGTCGAAGTGGCTCCCTAATTAACTCGCGAAGCTTGGACTGATTGAGCCTGCTGGTGGCTCTGAGTCTGCCTTGACTCTGATGCGCTAGATGCACCTCCCAACTGTGGGCAAGTTATCTTCATATGCCCCCGCTGACCACACTGATAATAATTAAACCCTTGACCTTTATTCTAAGACGGAGATTGACTTTGAGATTGGTTAGGTGGTGGTGACATTAATTGTTTTCCTCCCTTCTGTGGGCAAGAGAAGGCCTTGTGACCCAGTTGGCTACACTTGAAACGCGAGAAGCTACTCGATGCACTTTTTCCTGGACCCGCACTAGGCAAAGGAAAAGTGGATCTAGACTGCTGTGGTTGGGACTATGATGGATAGGTGTTCCTGCTCTTCTTGTTCTGCCTATAGTCTCCTTGAGACTCTTGGCCCCTAGACCTCGAACTCCGAAACCTCTCCTCCTCGGCGTGTATGGAAATTTCTACGTGTATCGCCGTCTCCACAAGATGGTCATATTTCCAAATCATATTTCCGACAAGCTTGAACATAATTTTTGTTTTTAATTTCTTTTTAAATTTAATGCAACGACACTCTTCCGTTGCCACAAACTCTGGTGCAAATCTGGACAAGCTAGAGAAGACTGCCTCAAACTTGGCCATGGGCATGTCGAGTTGTTCGAGGTCTTTAAACTCTTGTCTCAATCTCTCCCTAGCAATGGGAGGTATGTACTTATCTTGAAAAACAACCGCAAAGGCTTCCCATGTCAGCTCCACTCTACCCTTGGCATATTTTCACCATTGACCCATGTCTCCCTTAAGGTAGTAACTCGCTAGAGTCACTCTTAGTTCACTATCTTCGATGTGAAGCATCTCAAATGTCTTCACAGTTTGTTCGAGCTACTCATCCGCTTTCTTGGGCTCGGGACCACCATGGAACTCATCTTGTTTGGCCCGCAAGAACTCTGTAGTAAGGAAACTCGCCTTTGACTCCGCGGTGTTCTCTTGAGCTTGATTCTCCATCCTCAACAAGTTCATAGACTCCCTTAAAGCCCCTGCCATTTCTCGAGCTAGGGCCCCCATTGCGGTTTGACCGGCTTGTCCCACCTGTTCGGCCACATTAGTTTGGCCTGCTTGCTCGGCTATATTAGCTTGGCCGAACCCTTCTTCTTGCGCCGGAACCCTATAGAACGGTACCTCATGCACACTTCAGCGAGCCCTACTACGCCTCCTGCCTCTACTACCATGGACTTGACCCCTTCCTAACATCTTAATAAAGGACACAATTGAAATAATTTAGCACATTAACTCATATGTGATCGTAACTTGACTCACACATTCGACTACAACAATTCCATATATTTCTCTACCATATACACAATTCAATTTCACTCCACATAAGCACTTAGTCATGTAAACACATACGGACTATTCTTTTACGATGAAATCCGTCCTACAAAAATCAAGAATTCTTAGTAGAACGAGTATTGATCAAGTAACCTTTTAATGAGACCTCAAAGAATTTAACAAACACAAACAACATCCCAAAAGTCTAGTCTCATACTCATTTAGTCACATAAGCATATTATCACATAGTCACAAAATGTATAACACTTCCTAAGTATGCTAAATGAACCCATTGTGGTTAAACAACCACTTCCCACGAGCTCCAAGTATTCAAACCCGGTAGCTCTGATACCAAGTTGTAACGCCCTAAATTTCTAGCCCAAATGATAAGACAACAATCATGGCTCTTTCAAGGAAACCCGAATATAAATCTCCAAACTTACATTACATAATACAATAGTTCTTCATGCAACAATACATTAATCCAACAACAAGTAAATAAACAAATAAATACCCCTAAGGGTTTATAAGTTTCCAAGACTTGAGCCTAGTTACACAAAACGGTTATTTAAACTTACACACGTATAGCCCTTGGCTTACATACAGAGTCACAGCAAAATGAGAGTCTCGTACTCTCAACACACATTTCCTCGCCTTTAGGTAGGCGACATCATCACATCTTTTCCTGCACAAAAATCCCGCAGGGTGAGTATAAAGCCCAGTAGGAAATCCTTAACAAAGTATATACATTTTATACAAGTCTCAAGAGATAAAATGCACATACCATGCTATGCCCTTTTGAAAGAAAATCACATCTTTATCTTTGAAAACTATCATGCTCAATGATGTCATGCAATTTCAATTCTTCAAAACTTAACAATTTATTTCAAGAGTGGTAAATACAACTCTGGTAATCCCTAGGTCGGTGTCTGCAAGTAGACTATATAAGTATTACCAATTTGTCATTTTTACCAGTATTAACCAGAAGACTTGACACCTATCCTTGCGGGTTTTCGGTCTTTCACCCTGGACTCTCAAGCCAACTTATTCAATATCATCTACACCACCTATCAAGACTTACCAACGTATTTACCCCAAAATCATTCCATAAAAACTTGTTTCTCAACATTCTTTTCTCAATGCAAGTTTTCAAATCAACTTTAATGTAATCAAATGAATTGATATGCCAATAACACAAGATGAATATAAATACTGTTATTCCAATTCATCATCCTAGGAATAACACAATTCCCTCTTCTCAAGTATCCTCAACAATTAGTCATTTCAAGACTATTTCAACGTTTTGAATAATAATTTCTAAAATGAACAATAATTCTCATATTCCCTGAAATTCATCATTTATATAAATATAAATAAAAAAATTTCCAAACATTCATTTATTTTGACACACAAAATAAATATAACAATATCATTCAAGGATTTTCAGTCTCATAAAAAAAAATCTCTAAATTCTAAGTTTTCTCACCAAAACTATACAACTCAAATCTTTTGAAAGAAAACTTTCCAAAATTATCTTTTCTTCAATCAACGAAAATTAAAAATCATAAGATCATTTTAAAAGAACAAGAGACAAACCTACTTTCAAAATCGCTTAATTTCTTAAATCAACAATCAATTTTCAAAGCTATCGAAAGATGATTTCGAAAATCGTATAAATCTTGCAAATATATATATATATATATATAACTCTAAGAAAATCCTTACCTCAAGTTTTGAAGAAGAAATGAGATGAAATCCCCAAAATCAACGGTGTCGAAACTTGATCTTCACCATACACAACGAAGCCCTCGAGAAGTTAACCAACTTTGATGAAGAACTTATGGCAGAACTCTAATGGATCTTGAGAAATTAGGGTTTTGATCCAATTTGGCGTAGGAAAATGTAGAGAGAAGGGAGAGGAAATGGTTTTTAGAGAGAGAGATATACAAAAATGATCTGAAATATCAGATTCATGAATTGATATAACATGGTTCGCTCGAGCGTGGAAAGGCCTGCTCGAGTGTCAAATACACTTTCCCAGTACTTGTGCAGACAGGTTAAACTTCTGAAACCAAACATTCTCCGCTCGAGCACATAAACGGCCGCTCGAGTGGACAAGCAATTTCTAATGCATTTTGTATTTTTGCTTTGGGGGTGTTGCCCCTCAACTCCGCTAGGGCGCTGCCCTCTGGACTCCCGCGAGTTGACCAGGCAGCTCGATCCCCGCTACGGCGCTGTCCTTGGACCCGTCAAGAGGCGTTGCCCCCTGGATCCCCGCGAGCTGACCTGCCAGCTCGATTCCCGGCATACTCAGTGAAGTGGCAAAACTGGGATCACTACATAATTTTATCTTTAGTAGGTAGAAATAATTTTAAAATTTTAAAAATATTTTTTTGATATTTATTTTTGTCAAATTAATTTATATTTTATCAAATTTATGACTTTGTCCTTAAAATTGAATAATAGTATCTTTAATTGTCTTTATTTGGAATAAGATTCAAAATTTAAGGTGAAATGTGTCATAATTTAAAAGGTAAAAATTAAAATGACACAAATCTTAAACTATAAGGAACGTTAGTGCTTTATTTTATATTTTTCATTCACTAGAATCTACTCTCTAATCTAAATTTAAAAGGAAAGATAAAAGAGATCATCCCAAACGCCCTACATAGGATTCGAAGTCGCATATTCCAGTATGAAAATTGAAAAATGTACCACTATAACACAAAGTGATGAGTAATGCTCTTCAAATACACTTTAAAACCTTCATACCACATGTATCTAGTACAAGGGTTTTTGAAATGACATTTTATGGAGAAGATGAAAAGGTGGATTATTAATTTTGATTACTTCAGTTATGGTGGATTATTACTTTTGATCAAAGCAAATGCATGCACTGAAGACACTGCAGGAAAAATGACTTTTAGCGGCGTTTTAAAAACTCCGCTATATGTCTTAAAAACGCTATTAATTCCTTCAGTGACGCTTACCATCAAACGCCGAGGACGCCGTCGTCGCTGTAAGTATACGACGCTTTAAAAACGTCGTAAAAATAGTATAGGCGGCGTTTATAAAAACGCCGCTAAATGTGGCAGTCAACGGTAACATGACGTCACACAGGCATTCGCGACGCTTCAAAAACGTTGTAATAGCTTTTTTGTTATTTTAAAAATACAACTATGGTGGTGTTTTGAAAAACGCCGCAATAGATTTTTTTTTCCTTTTTTTTCAATCTATTAATTTTGTAATATTTAACTTTAAAAATATACCTGTAAAATAGCAACAATAACATAACATTGTTTAAAGATCGAAATTTGATTAAATACTTGAATACTTCAACATGCTCCTGCAACAATAACATAACAATGTTCACCATCCTTCCTAGAAACATACATTTCATGTCAACAAAAAAAAATAAGCTTTCCTTACAAGCCTAAGAAAATCAGCATGTTGAGCATCCTCTGAGTCAATTGCTCAAAAAAAAAAAAAAGCTTTCCTTACAAGCCTAAGAAAATCAGCATAAGAAACATATGCTCTTCAAAACCTCTCAAAAATGATCCAATCCCTAGGTGTTCTGAAGCATACGCCAAAACTAGGCCTCCCACAAACATTAAACCTAACTTGCACGCATAGATAACAAAGGAAACAAAACACAATTATTGACTTGATCACAAACAAAAATAGCAAAACAGGGATTTTGGAATTGCACCTTAATTCAAGGGTCACTATGTAAATATTAACTACATATAGCATAACTGAGCCTCCGGAAAATAGAAACAGAAGGCACTGCAGTTCTTGAGAGTAAATACAAACTTGTCTTCAATGAAACAAGATTAGATGTTGAAAGTTAAAAACTTAATTAGGTGCATTTAACAATCCACAATTAGTGTCTTTTTTTTTTTTTATAAATACAATTAGTGTACATAGAAGAAATAATTAATATGCAGATCACACACTGTCTATACATATAAACAGCCCAGATGCAGAAAATGACCATTGTTCATTTATTATAGAAATATGTGATATTCGGATGAATCACACAGCCTTGAACTTCTTGTATCTTACACATATTGAGCTCTTCATGTATGACTATCCTTTATTATTCTGAAAACTATCTATTCTACTAAAGTTCATTTATGTTTCTGCTTACAAGAGGGAACTATGGAAAGATACGAGGAATTATTCGAATTTTCCAAATTTAGTTTAGTTTTTTTTGTTTTTTGCTTTTTGTTGACACCTCCCCAAGGAGTAAATATTGGATGCAAGGGTGATAACATGTGGCAGTATCACCATCCAATAAGCATTGTTGAAAATATGAAGTTTCATGATTAATCAACATGGGAACCATCCTGACAAGGCCTAAGCCAAAGACATAAATCTTTCTAAAAATTACTCTAATCAACATGGGAACCATCTTATACTTCAATCATCAACTCCAACCAACCAAATATAGAGTTCTTAATAAATATCAGCTTAGATGCCAACCCAAGAAAGGATTTCTATTAGTAAAACTCTTGAAATAAAACCTATATTAACAAAACAATCTTCAATGCATACTCTTGTAGCATTAGGATCAGATCAGTTGAATTGAGGTTTTAAATTTCTTCAGTCCTTGATATTGACGTATCAAAATTCTAAAATTATAATTCTTTTCTTTTATTAATTCCCTATATTGAGGCATAGTGTTAATAAAATCAATCAATTGAAAAATTCATGCTTTTGAATTTCTTCCCTATGTTCATAACTAAAAGAATTCATCTTTCTTTGCTCTTTTAACTGTTAATTCCACTTAAAAATTACTCGTATTTATCCTAATGTTAATGATATTAAAAAAGGGAGAAATGGAGATGGCTTACACAATTGGGATAGGCTTGAGAACACCATATAAAGACTCGATCACTCCAGCTGATCCACCACGGACCTAAACAAATATATAAATATGAAGTTTCAGCTTAATCTATGTTTGTTTGGAAGCTGAGAAAATGAAACAACAAGAGAACTAGAACCTGTAAGGTGACTGATCCATTGACAGTGAGGCGAATCCCGTTGTGGGAGATTGAAGATGGAAGCTTTGTGATGATTTTGCCTTCAAGTGGTTCCTGAAATTAGTTACAGAATCAATAAATACACACATATATGTATATATAGATATATATATATAGAGAGAGAGAGAGAGGAGGGGGGGAGTTACATTAGGGCGAAAGATACGGTTCGATTGGGAGAGTTTAAGCTCTGCAGACATGGCAACGAGAAGGCAGAGAGAGATGAGTAGAAGAAAGACATAAACACAACAGAGCAGACCAGACCGAACCCAACATCGACCAGAATTAGAAGATCTACATTACATTAGCACTACCAATTAGACATAAATACCTACATTACATTACCACTACCAATTAGACATAAGCATAGTAAGATCTCATTAAAAAAGTAACAATTCATATCAGAATTAGAAGAACTATTAAAAAATTTCATCCATAAATTCCTAAGAGGAAAACCAAAATAGAGAATAAATATCTATTGTCTACATATTTTCTTTTGACTTGATAGTTTTTTCATCATTCATAATGTAAACCTTTCATAATTTGTTGCTTCAAACTTTGCTCATGCAACAACCTGCCTCCCATCTGCTGCTAATCCAGCAACTGTCTGTAATCAATGGTAAATTGCAAAGGAGAGCTTAGAATTATGATGAGAGTTGAATATTGTCAAATTCATATATGAAGTAAATGGGAACGTGATTCTCTGTAGATATTTCAATGTAAAAAAAATCACATAATGCATGTAATATGAATAAAACACTGGACAACAAAGAGCAGGCAAAGCTACAATATAGATCCGATACCTAAGAAAAACAAAAACATAGATCGAAATCAAAATCATCCAAAACAAGCTTGAGTCAGACCAATAAAAGAGAAGAGCACTTAGATCAACAATGGAAATCGAAATCCTAAGCAACCGTTTCAGTCAATCAAAGGAAATCAAACTAATAGAATGTAAATCAAAACAGATCTAGATTGCTACTGTGCAGTCATGAAAAGCCCTTTCAAAAAGATCCACTGCATTTTTTAAGCGCCGTGAAGAACGAAACCCTAGATAAATGAAAATCGAGGGAGATCGAACAATATCGAAGAGAGATCGAATAATCTCGAAAAAAATTAGTCAAATCGAGGGCACAAAACAAGATTCCAAAATAAAAAAATAATGAAAAGTGATTGAGACAAAAGATCTAAGGTTTTGATCTACAATAAGAATAATGAAAAACGATTGAGATAAAAGATCTAAGGTTTTGATCTACAATAGACTTACTTGAAATCTTCATCATCAGTTACTTCGTCAATATCTACAAAGAGAGCTTCATTCGTGCCATTTTAGAGAGAGAATAATGTTGGAAAAGGAGAAAGGGAGGGGAGGGTGGAGGGGGAGAGGGTGATGAGTCTGTGACTGTGATGTTCGGAAAAAAAGTGATATTCGAGTTTGAGTGGCAAAGGTTTGTTTTTTTTTCTTCTTTTTTTTTAACTCATTAATTAACTGGTAGGGTTAAGCATCAGCGAAGGCACGCGTCTTGAAAAGCGAGAAATAAAGACGTTTTCAAAAAGCGTCTTCTTCTAAGCGCCGTGACAATGAATTTTTCTTGTAGTGAGAAAGCCCAGATTTGTTATTTTTGCAGGAAAAAAAAAATTATTTTGACTCTAATGAATTTTAAAATATAAGATTAAATTCAATTTGATTTTTTTTTTAATTTCGTATTCAATATTGATTTTGTTTTAAATAATTCAAAAAGTTGAATATAGAAATATTATTTTTATTAAAAATGGATTTATATAGTTAAAATTATGGGTGAAGCACTAATAAATCCCAAAATATGATTTCGTGAACTGTTTAGTCCTTCATTTTTTCCTATGAATCCAAAAGTTCTATTAAAGTGGAAATTATACAAAAAGGTAGTCACTTACACATTTGGATTTAATTTTTTAGGGATAAAAGTGGATTTCTCTAAATGTGAAATTACACATTTTGACAATCTGCATTATAGAGGTTTTGGATTTTTCCTTCTTCTGAAACAAATCCCAAATTACGAACAAGAATGTAATACTCCAATATAATACTCCAATAACGAAACACTCGAATATAACACATTAAAAATTCTTTAGTATACTTTTTCTAAACCTAACAACATAGCACTCTAAACTTTTACCAAACGTAACACTCCAATGTAACACACTCTAATATAACATACAAAAAAACTCTTTAGTGCACTTTTTCCAACTGTAACACTCCAATGTAACACTAAAAAAAAACTCATTAGTGTACTTTGTCAAACGTAACACTCCAATCAATATAATGTCAAACATAACACTCCAATGTAACACACAAAAACACTAAAAAAACTTCATAGTGTACTTTTTCCAAGTGTAACACTTACAGTTTGAAATTATACATTTGTCCAAAACATAATACGAAAATTTTGTACTCCTTTTCAAATGGTTTGAAGAATTCCTGATCCTTTTTTGGAGTGTTAAGTGTGAAAAAAATACACTAAGGAGTTTTTTTTTAGTGTTACGTTGAAGTGTTACACTAAGCAGTTTTTTTTTTTTTTTTTTTGGTGTTACATTAGAGTGTTATAATAATGAATTTTTTTGTGTGTTTTTTTTTGGAGTGTTTCATTTGACTGTTATGTTTGAAAAAAGTACACTAAGAAATTTTTTTGAAATTTTACATTGGAGTGTTACGTTTGAGTGTTACATTGAAGTGTTATAGTTTAAATTATATGTTTATCGAAAACTTATTAATGAGTTTTTCTATTCCTTTTGAAATGTTCGAAAATTTTCATATTTTAAATTATTTGTAGTACTTCTAAAATATTTGAAAAATCTCACATTTCAAGTCATTCCAAATAAAAAAGATTCTCATATAAAAGTTAATCCCAAATTTGATTCCCATAAACTGTGTATCTAAATATAATAGAAATAAGGGTATAACCGTAAAACTAATTTTCAAATAATATATTAAATCTCCCTTTCCAAAATTAATTGCACTAATTGGTTTATAAGAAAACTCTTGGGATTAAACGGATCACCATTCCTGAATATGAGATTTATAGGTAAATTTTCCTAAAATTATAACTTTAAAATTTTAGCAAAAAATACTCATAAATAGGAAAAATATTGAAAATTGTCATTTCCACCAAATATTTGAATATACTAATCAAGAAGTGATGGGTATATTCTTATAACCAACAAAAATCAAATTTTAGGTCTGTTTGGTAATGTTTTTATTTTCAATTTTTTTGTTTATATTTATAAAAAATTTAAAAACTGTCATATAAATTTATTTGATAACTTTTTGAATTTATAAATAAGTTCCCTCAAATTAAAAACTAAGGCAAAAATCATAAACTCAACCCAAACATGTTTACAATTTTTATTTTTCTAAAAGTAAGCAAAAATTAATTTACAATTTTTTTTATAAACATATATAAAAAATGTAAAGGTTTCCAAACGTCATATGGTTTCAAGCACCGATCACATGGACCGTTGGCCAATTATTCTAATATTTAAAAAGAATATGCTTGGGACCCACTTTTGGGGGTCACCCCCTCACCCCTTTGCCACGTGGCGAGTGGTGATTGGAGGAGCAGGAAAAAAAAGAAAAAGAAAAAGAAAATGTAACCAATGAGAGAGAGAAGGGGTCAAAGGAGGTGGGAGGAAAATGGGGGATGAATCATTGTTGTATTTAAAACTTTTATTTTTTGAACAAACTTTAGAAATGCGGTGACACAAATCTAGATCCTCTAGAGTGATGTTAGAGTAATTTTTTGTATGGCTAAAATTTAATTATATAAAAATTAATGGTATAATACTTTTGAAAATCACTTTAAAAAAAGGCAAATGCTAACAAATGCCCTATGTGTATTGTTTAATTTTGGGATTAAAATATTTTGAAAAATGATGAAAAGATTGAAAGAAATTTAAAAATGAGTGAAAAGTGTTATAAAATTAGCAAATAATTGCCTTGAATCCTATGTACATTTTTTAAATAATTTTTTTATTTTATTTTGCTCCTTGAGCACTTGTTAACAAGACCATTAAAAAAAACTCAACAAAACAAAAAAAAAAAAAATACTCCACAAATTCCAAACAGGTTCATTTGGCCCACATTCACGCTAAAATCACTCTAGAAAAAATCTTAGTCATTTTTTGGAATATGGAACAATAGTCTATTGTGACGAGTTTGTATCCCCTGTGGGCTTCCCTACAGTGCCCCAAAACGACTTCGTTTTGGGACAAAATTTACCACCAAAAAAAAAAATTGGAGAAAAGATTCAAAACCCATTGTCGGCAACAATCGTTGTCACCACCTCTCTAATGCTGATATCCATCTCAAACCCTTTAAACCCCCTTCCTTCCCTCTACCATCGGCATCACCACATACCTGTCATCACCGCCGCAACCCCTCATCCCATCTCCTTCTTCTTATTGTTTTTTCCTTTTTCTCTATCAAGAAACTACTAAACCTACCCTTACCAATGCGACCACCTACCCCCACAGCTGACGCCCTTCGGCCTCCTCCCCCCCACGTCCACCCCTACTAGCTCTGGTCAACCCCATATCAGCACTACAAACGCGAGCCCCCTTCTCTTTCTTACGATCTCAATCTTGATCTCGATCATGCCACATCGTCAATCTTCGCCAACCCATTCCCTTCCCGTGCCATCGTTGCCCAATCACCTCTACCTTGAGCATTTTCTTTATTTCTCCGATTCACTGTTGTCAGACTCTTACAAACCCTAGATCTAGGGTTTGCACCGTTCTTCCTCCTCAACCATCGTCGCCGTCATAACCCATGCGAAAACCTAATTGTAAGGAGCATATCCACCTCTTTTGGTGGTCGGCTATTAGTAATAAAGTGCAAGATAAATGCCTATTGCAGCTGTTTCCAATCACTGATCGATCTGGCCTGTAGTTCGTAATACTAGTAGAATGCCATTTCTCCTACACTTGATGAGAACATCCTACACATAATTAGCCCATTGTTGCCCCACAAGGTCATAGCTTGAGTGCAGTGTTGAATATGATTGATCGAATCTCCCTTGCCGTCGTATAGATTGAACTTTGAAGGGGTGAATCTCTTCGGCAAATCAGCACTATCAATTGCTTGGGATAACAGGGAAGCTATTTCTTGTATGAAAATCTTTCTTCAAATCAGTTTGGGGTTTCCCTCAGTTTGTTCATCGAGCCAACTCCTCAGGTCGCTCTTTTGATACTCCAACAAGTCATCTCGTTTGGTGACATGGCGCTTCTTTTATTTTTGTCTGGAATGACTGCTGGCAATTTGGCTGGTAGCCTTCTAAGAGACAACCCTCTTTTGTCAGACACTTCATACTTCGATTATCTTTGTTGGGGATTCTAGTCCCCTCCGAGCTATTCGTAACTCTTCATTGAGAGCCTCGACCTAAGCTAGAAACTGATCTACAAGTTGGATTTACTGGTTATCGTTGTCTGAGAGAGGGGGGAGCTATTCTTCCCGAATCTACAAGTGCCATTTCTGAGTCGTGGCCAAAATTTTGGCAAAGTGTATTGTTGACCAGGGTATTCTGACGATCACTTTGTATCTCTTCTAGAGATGGATGGTTACTCATCTTCTCGTCGTTTCCACAAACGGCGCCAGTTGTGGAAGGTAGAATTCTTCTTCATAAAAGTGAAATGACATGTCCCTTCCTTTACTCTGTCAAAAGAAACCAAAACGTTAGTGATCATCCCCGACTAGTGTTGGTCGAAAGGACCCTCCGACGGTCAAATCAAAATACTGATTAACCATATTTAACTTTTATATTTAATTGAGAGTTACTTGTGCTACGTATCGTTCGTCTTCCTTGTCTCACCTGCTTTGCCTTTTATAGTTTTCTTGACTTGAATCCTATTCATTGAATCAATGTTTAATCTAAGGGTTTTGCTTGTTCTTGGCTGTGGTCAGGCAATTGGTTAAGTTGCTTTTGCCTCTGATCATTGGATCCTCCTCTCATAGACGACTTAGACTATGTCAAATGTTAGTGGCTAGCTTGTCAAGTGCTATGTTCGTTCGATCAAGTTGATTCGACGGTATCGTCTAGTAGGCTTGACATTTGTCTCTGTATTTGTTTATTTATGTCTCCACCGTTATGAAGATGAATCTAACGTTCCTCTCACATTCCACAGATCCTTTTTATCCCCATTATTGTTCCTTATTCTCATAGCCACTCATCAGTTTATTGCTACTTGCCTTCTAATGGGCTCCTTAAAAGATTTATCTGGACCCTTCCCTTTTGGGTTGTTCACTTGATTGCTTTGAGCTTGGACCAATATTTTATCTCTCCACAGTATTTTACTATTTAAATACTAAAATTTCACAATAGAATTTATTGTAAATTAGAGTAAAATTTTACTGTTGACATTAATTTTGATGGTTAAAATTTTATTTTATTTTTTTTTGAAAAAACTTTATGGCCAACATAAATATTGTTTGATAGATCTTGATGAAATTTTTTTAAAAATACTAATTTTATTAAAAAGTGACATCTAAATAAAAAATTAGATAATTTTAAAATTTAAAATATTAAATTATCCACTAAGAATATTTTAGTAATAATGATGTGTGTCAGACTTTTTAATTTTTTTTAATTTTTAATTTTTAATTTTTTATACTTGTCCTTAATTCATGAAAATTTTATTATTAGGAGATTTTGACCAAATTCCCTTTATTTTCTTATATGTATTTTTTATCATACCAAAGTTTGTCCATTGACATAATAATTTTATCTTCCTCTTCCTCTTCTTCTTCTTCTTCCTTTTTTTTTTTTTTTTGGTCTCTTTTTTTCTTCCACTCCTCTTCTATCTTTCTTTAAATAATTTTGATTATTATGATTGATTTTGATTTGTAGAAAGACTATGTCGTGGTGTGGCAGTATTTAACTTAAAACATTTTTTTGACTTTTTGTTTGAAAAAATTAAATTATAGATATAGATAGTACTGATAATAGATGTCACAAATAGTTCATAAATTAATAAATTAATTTTTTTTTCATACTAATCAAGTAATTAATTAAAACTTTAAAATTGAACAACTAATGATAATGTGCCATGTGTATTTATATAATTTCTAAATTAAAAAATTTATGAAAATAGAGTTAGAACTTGGGAAAATTAGTCTAAAATCCCTGTCGTATTTTTAGTAATGGAAGAGTTCCATAATATTATTTTGTGATGTCTAAGGTTTCTCAACCCAACATCGATATATCGCAGAGAAATTTGCATACTAGAGAGCTGATGTCTCCCCACGCCTCTCTTTTTCTCTCTACATAGACTATGTTGATTCTCTCTTCCTCGCCTCATAGATATGTCTTCTCCACCACATCTAAGGTTTCTTTGTTATCCTTAGTCTCCTTATCTTCCAAGCTCAACTTGATCTCTTGCTTGTTTTCTCTTCGATCGGGCGTTCGTAAGTTTTCGTGCTTTGTGTTTTGCTACTTTTCGAAGGCTAGAGGAATGGTGGAGATGGTGTAGGACAAGGAGTCTACGGTGGCCATCGTCGCCTCCAGCTCCGCGGCAGACCTCGGCCGAAAATAATTGATGGGTATATGAAGAATCGTTGTTAGAGTTGCACATATTGTTACAGGTAAGTTTATAGATTGTGTTCAAAGATAAATTCGTAATGGGTAAAGAATAGATTGAGCTAAGAAGTCTGGAAGTGAATACAGAAGGTATGATTGGAATTTTGAAGCTATAGTCTCATCTTGACCACAGAAAAGTAAAATTGTCTTCATGAGTTTTTTTGGATTTAATTATATGGATGATTCTCTGTTATTCCATCTCACATTTCTCTACAATTAATTGAATTTCTTTCATCCCTCAATTTTTTTCCCATCCAAACTATAATCTTGTTTTTTCTTGCTCCTGGCAGAGAAATTTTTTGGTTTGAACCCAGAAAAATTCTTGCAAAAGCCAAATAAATTCTCTGAAAATCCAAGAAATTCTCCGTGCAGTGAGTCTCTCTCTCTCTGTATATATATATATATATATGTATATTGATTGTTGTTGTTGCTTATTTGGGTGATCGATTTGTGCATTGCACATCGTGATTGGGAAGGCAATCCAAAGAAAATCTCTAGACTAGAATCCAAAGAATTTCTCTGCCCTTCCCAGAATTTCTCTCCAGAGAAATTCTCTGGAAAGTCCATAGATGCTTATTTGGGTGATCGATTTGTGTATTACACATCATGATTGGGAAGGTAGAGAAATTTTCTGATTTGAACTCATAGAAATTCTTGCAAAAACCAAAGAAATTCTTTAGAAATCTAGAGAAAATCTCTAGAGTGGAATCCAGAGAATTTCTCTGGTCTTCCCAGAATTTCTCTAGAGTGAAATTCTCTAGAAAGTCTAGAGAAAATTACGTACTAAAGGGAGTAATTTTCCCTGGTCGGTGATGATAAAGTATTGGAGCTTGCGATTGTGAAGATTTTTGAGAAAGATGTGATTTTCTTTGGAAATGAATTCTCTAGGAAGAAATTAATTCTCTAGGAAGTCTAGAATTTTTCTAGAGAGTGAGAAGTCTAGAGAAAATTTTTGTGGAGAAAATTTCTTTGGGAAGTCCAGAGAAATTCTCTAGATCGAATTTTCTTTGAATTGATGTTGAGGGACCTTAGACATTATAAAAATATTGAGTATCATTTATACTATAAAATCTTAATACCAGGAACCTTAAAAAAAAAATCCCCTTAGAACTTTAGTGATCAAAGGCCTAGTAATGTTTTTGTTTATATAATAGTATAAATATAGATTATCAAAATTTATATTTTTGAAAAAAAAATCACCATAATTAGATAATAATGTGAATTTCTTTGGTGCAAATTTTTGAAAAAATATAATAATTATAAACGTGAATATTTATATTTTCAATAAATAAAATATTGTGAATTTTTAGAAAGTGTAAAAGTTGGTATGAATATTTACACTTTTCAAAAAAATATTCATATTTCCCAAAGATTTACATTTTTCTTATTCATTGAAATATTTGCACTTAATATAGTACTGTGAAATTTGTTATTATTTTTTTACATTTCAAATATGTAAAATTTTACATTGTTTGAAATTTTAAATTTTAAGATTTTTAATTCAAAAACTATGTGAAGTTTTAAAAATATGGTGTGAATATTTACACTTAAAAATAAAGAAAATAAAAACAACTTGAGAACACGTGATATAAAAGAACACTTTTCTCATCTTTGCTATTTGATGGAACTACGTAGATATAATTATAAAGGTTGGATGAATTAAATGAAAAATGAAAATTTTGTGAGTCAAACTAAGGCTTGGTTTGGCATAATCTATATAATCTATCTTTTTATCTTTTTTTCATCACATCACTTCTCTACTTTTCTGCACATTTTTTCGTAAAAAGATAAAAAATATACTTTTTTAAGACACCCCAAACCAACCCTAAAACCATAGAAAATTGGAAGACTAATTAATAGTTGGGTTGGGCTTCTCTCTCAAGTTTAAATTTGAATATGATTTTATGTTTAAATTTGTAGGCCTATCACGAGTCACATTTTAATAATTCAAATCGTTTATTTTGTAAGATCTTGAAAAAAATTAGCACATGATAATAATCATAACCTTTTAAATTTATCACTTTTGTCTATGAGAAAATAGACTGGTGTGTTTTTGAAAATAAACATTTATTTTTTTTAGACAAACGCGATAAACTAAAAATGTTATAACTATTGGATCAATTTAATTTTTTTTTTTTATAGAAGATATGCATGGATGGTCTATAAAATGAACAATTTAGATTAGAATTCGTGGCGGGCCAAACGAGCCTGAACATGACTGCCATATTTAGATTTGAACATGAAGTAAGTCTAACCCTTTTAAAAATGTATCTAAACTTAATTTTTTAAATTTATCTTAAGTAATTTTTAATTGGGCCTAAGTAGAATAACTTAATTTTCATATAATCATATAAGGATTAATTACCAAAAAATCCTATCTACATATTTTGTGGTAGCTTAGGTCCTGTCAAAAAGTTTTGAACCAATAAATCCCATTTACAGGTAAAAAGACGTTTTTCCCTTTAATCCCAAAACAGATAATGTTCTCAATTTCAAAACTGAGAATGTTCTCAATTTATAATTATCAAAATTAAGAAATTTCTCAATTTTTTTTCTAGTATGAACTGAAAATATTATCAAAACTATCAAAACTAAAAAATTTATAATTATCAATTTTGAGAAATTTCTCAATTTTTTCATGATTAAAATTGAGAATATTATAAACTGAAAATGTTCTCAATTTTAAAAAACTCTCTCTCTCTCTCTCTCACCTGATTCATTTGAGAAAAAGATTCCAGATCATAGCCAGCTAATCTTCCAAAACTCTCTAAATCAGGATTTACTCTATTTTTTTGATCCAATTAAATTCAACCCGGTGGAGATTCGTTGCATTAATGGCGGACATAGTGAAGCAGATCCTAGCAAAGCTGATTCAATTAGCAGGCCAAGTCATCAAAACCACTGACGAAGCCAGTTCCTTCAAGTCTGAATGCTCCGAACTCAAGTCCAAAATCGAAAAACTTGTCGCTCTCCTCCGCCAAGCAGCTCGAGCTAGCAACGACCTCTACGAGCAACCCACCTGCCACATCATCGACGACACCGACCAAGTCCTCGAAAAGGCCTTGGCCCTCGTCCACAAGTGCCGCGCCCACGGCCTCATCAAGCGAGTCTTCACCATCATCCCCGCCGCCGCCTTTCGCAAGATGGTTGCGCAGCTCGAGAACTCCATCGGCGACGTCTCCTGGCTCACATTTTCGTCGGCCGAGCCGATCGTCTTCAACGAATTGTTTCGGAGGCCGTGAGACAGAACCTGAAGAAAAAAAGGATAAATTGGGCTATTAAAAATTAATGGGACTTGAAGGGGCAAATAATTTTATTTAGGACTTAATGGAGTATAAGTTCACAAAATGAGACTTGTATGTAAATACCCCATGATATAATGTATATAACTCATAAAATTAAATAATTTTAAAAATATGTTCAAATGTAATTTACTTTGTAACAAAATTTTAGTGTAAAATAGGCTTTTTTTTAATTTTTTTTTAAAGGGTAAATTACATTAACAGTCCCTATAGTTTGGGTCTTGTGTCACTTTGGTTCCTGACTTTTCAATTGCGAAACATTTGACCTTAAATTTTGAATCTTGCTCCCAATAAGGACAATTGAAGATAACATTGCTCAATTTCAAGGGTAAAGTCATCAATTTGATAAAATATAAATTAATTTGACAAAAAAATAAATGTCAAAAAAATATTTTTAAATTTTTGAAAATTATTTCAACCCACTAAAGATAAAATTATATAAAATTGATAAATCTTTAAGACATTTATTTATTTATTTTTTTACCAAATTAATTTTTATTATGTGTTTAGATAATGATCATGTAATGGGTGGTTGTTTTATTTTCATTAAATGAGTTTTTATTTTTTCAAAAGTCAAATATGACGACAACTTATAATTATTAAACCAATCCATTAAATCAAAAAATCTAAAACTAAAAACATTTCATATATTAAATATTTTGATTACATAGCCCGACAACCACCCGTTACATGATTATTATCCAAACACGTAATAAAAATTAATTTAGTAAAAATAAATAAATAAATAAATGTCTAAAAAATTTATCAATTTTATATAATTTTATCTTTGGTGGGTAGAAAATATTTTTACAAATTTAAAAATATTTTTTTGATATTTATTATTTTCAATTGTCCTTATTTGAAACAAGATTAAAAATTTAAGGTCAAATATGTCACAATTGAAAAATTAAGAATTAAAATGATACAAATTTTATACTATAGTGATTGCTAGTGTAATTCGTAAAACAATAATAATAATAGCAGTAGTTATCTAGTGCCACTTGTGCGTTTACTGATTTAAATCTTGTTGGGTTATATGGTGTGCTTGGTGTTTTTTCCTTTTTTTTTTTTTTTTTTTTCGTAGGGGTAAATGTGCTTGTACATATGCATTATTACTTTGCTATGATTATCTAATTTCATATAATTATTTTTATATTTATAATTAAGGACACTCAAAGATCTATATTTCAAAATTTTGAGTAAATAGGCTTAAATTTAAATCTTTTTAAGTCAAAAAAGGACATTAATCTATCTATAAGATATCTATCTAGATACCTGTTATTTATTTGTCAAATTATTTATTCAAATGTCATATATTTGTACATGTGTTACTTATTTATGGCATGAAGGTTTGTTTGGCATGAAAGTTTGAGGCTATTTTAGTTACAAAAAAATAAAATAGGTTTCTTAGCCCAATAAACAAAATGTCACATTCAAATCATAATCATTTTATTTTTTCTCTCACAAAAGTAAAAAAAGCGAAAAGGTCCATCTCAAACGAGACATTTTAGCCCCAGACTAAAATAGCCAAAAAATCAAGAAATTAAAATGCCAACTCACATCCCAAACGAAGGCTCATATATCTATTCACATTACCATCACTCATTTTAATTGGCCACCAATGACTTCTCCAACAAATTTTAATTTTTTTTTTTTGTGTGCGAAAAACTTTTCGATTAAATTTAAGATCAAATAATATATAGTTTCATTTGTGTAGGGGTGTAAAAATGGTCCGAGACTTGTGGGCAGCTTGAAATCCGCTCGCGGCTCGAGGTGGGACCGGTCTATTTCGGTCTGATTAGGCTGGGACCCGATCTCAACCCATGACCTTGGGCCTAGGCCTTTCATTTGAAGCCCGACTCAGCCCAAATTTTTTTGGGCCTCGCGGGCGACTTAGTCCAACCCACCAGGTCCTCCATCTGCAAATGATCAAATTTAAAAAAAAAAATATATATATATATATATAAATAAAAGGCAAGTTGCAAACGGTTAAAAAATTAAAATAAATAAAATAAAGGCTTGATTTTGCAACAACGGTAAAAAAAAAAAGAAAAAAAAGAAAAAAAGAAAAGGGCAAGTCATTTCATGTAAGGAGGCAGAATTGATGCTTGCCCTACCTCCTGCCTCCTTTGCCTTGTTATGCAGCATCACTCACATCATTGCAATTTGCAATGAATGAAAAAAAAATATTAATTAAAATAGTCTAGTATAATTTTTCTTTTATTTTGTATCTCTAATAAATAATCTACATAAATAATATATTTATCATTTATTTTTTCAAAAAAAAAAAGGCCTGCTCGTGGCCGGAGCCCAGGCCCTATCTAAGTAGGTTTGGGCTTGGGCCTAGGCCCCACTTTTCGACCCATGAGCAGACCTAACACGATCCGATAAAAAAGCTTGACCCCAAAAAACCCGTTTGGATCGGCCTGAGCATAGGCCCAGATGAACCAAACTGGACCATTATTATATCTCTACATTTGTGTGTGAAACTTTCATTAATTAACTATATAATTCATCACTTATTGAATAATTAGCACAATCTAAAGATTCTGAACGAATATATATATTTTTTAAGGGTTGGAGTTTCTTCTAATTCGTAATTAGATTAGAAGGTATTGTTAGGTTTACGAGGGTTCATCACGAGTCTTGTTTCGATAATTTGAACTGTTTAATGTGTAGAACTCGTCAAGTACTATATGTCTGTAAAAAATCACGTTGATCGGATATCGTTAGCTATCCATCAGATAAGATTTCTATCAAGCATTTATTTTTTCACCGCCTATTTTTTTTTTATATAAAAATAATTTGATCATATAATAATCAATATCTAATCAACATAATTTGTTACAAGTATATAATACTTGATGAGTTTTATATATTAAATAATATAAATTATCAAAATAAAATTTGTAATAAATTCTCACAGATCTAATAGTATATTTCAATCTGATCACGTACTAAAAGAAATCAGCCCTTTTTTTAAAATAATATAATTCAGTTTTTATATTGGAGCAATAATTTTCTGGCATTAAATTACAAAGTTTTCAATTGGGTTGTTGGCGGCTTATGGATACAGTACCTATCTTTTGTCTCTGAGATCAGCTTTTTAGGTAAACCTTTTTCGCTCTTTTTCAGGTGGCCCCCACATTAACCTTTTATGTCGTCTGACGTCATCTCCATCCACAGCCACGAAAGCTCTTGGCTGCGATTCACCACTCTGCTTACGTGGACGCTAGCTGGCACAAAATTACACTGCCCAGCCCTACCCCCTCCTTCCTCTTGATCAACATCAAAATTCAAAAGCCAAATATGGTCTGAAAATAGATTATTTTAACTCGTTTATTTTTTTTAAAACTATTTTAATTTAATTAAAAAAATTATTTGAGAAGATAATTGATTTTTTTATTTTTATTTTATAGTTTGACTTATTTTGGAAAATAGGAAAAAAAAATCTAATTTATTGTCTTTTTTAACTTTTTATAAAAAAAATATATAAAAAAATAAAAATATAATATAATCCAAATAAGTCAAGAAGCCAATAAAATTATTTTTTTCTAGTTATCAAAATAGGCCTTGATTTGATGATTGTCAGAAAAAAATGAAATGATTATGATTGAATGTAATATTTTGTCTTATTAATTATTTTAATCTATTTTATCTTTATTGGTTATTTTAGTCAAAATTCAATTTTTCAAAACAAAATAAAATGATATACAAGTTCACATTTTAAATTTATTTTGTAAATTTAATAACATATAAGTAATATGATTGATTGATAATTAAAAAAATTAAAAAGACATAATTACTTTAGATATTCTAATTTATTGATATATTATTGAATTTAAAAAGTGAATTTAATTTTTTAGTTAGAATAACAATAATAAAAAGTTGATGTTATTCATACACTTTTCTCATAAAAAATACATTTTATTAAGTATATTATAATAAGACTTTTTTTTTTTTGTGTCAATTTTGCCAATGACCTTATTTGTTTATCCTTAGACCACATTTTTATTCTCTTAAAAGATAGTTGCTATTTGTACAAAAATAGAAAAATTACACACTAGGTGATTTCTAAAAAATTAATTACATATCGGTAATAAAGTATATTAATATTAATTATTAAAATTATAATTTTCAAAAAATGTGTAATTTTTTTTCTAAAAGTACACTGAATAGTATTTTTCCTACAAAAATTTAATAATGGAGAAATTCTCAAGAATTTTTGGTGAAAAAAAAAAAATTCATATGTAGAGTTGTGGATTCCTTTATATGTATGTAAATGGTGGATTAATATATAAAAAATAAGGGACTTGGGACAAGTCTAATTTAAAAATTTAGACAATAACTCCAAATCTTTGGGAATTAAAACTATCAACCTATTTGTCTATTTATCTATCCATTATTTGACATGTCTAAGCCTCCGTTTGGGAAGTGGGTTGGCTTTTTGGCTTTTTGGCTTTTTTGGCTATTTTAGCCTGGGCTAAAAAGCTTGGTTTGGGAAGGACTTTTTGGCTTTTTGGCTTTTTTGACTTTTTTTGTGAGAGAAGAATGTAATGATTATAGGTTGGATGTGATGTTTTGTTTGTTATGGCTAAAATAGCCTATTTTGTTTTTTGTGGCTAAAATAGCCAAAAAAGCCTGAAAAAGCCCTTGCCAAACGGAAACTAAGTGTGTTTACCTATTTACTCACATGTCATTTTTCTTATTTGTCCACATATCACCTATTTATCCACTTAAATTGTTTATTGTTCATATCACCATCATCAATAACTGCCAGCTATCACCGGCGAGTTTTTTAGGCACTTTTTGTGCATCGGTGGCAGTCCAACGGTGGTGAAGCGATCGTTTGGCTGTAATCTAGCGATAATAAGTTACAAATGAAAAGAATTCTACCAAAAAAATAATTTTTAATCTCACCTAACAATTTTATAGATCATGTATATAAGAGATCAATCATTGAATCTAATGTCATATTCCTCCATAGAAATCGATTTATCACCAATAAATCTTACAAAATATATTAAAATATGTATAATGGATATTGAAGTTTGGACAATTTTGACTTTTTATTATAAATAAAACAGATCATTCTGAGTGAAATTTTTATACAAATTTAATTAAACGGATAAAGTGATGCATATTTTTGGTTAAAAAAAATATGACAATCCTACTGTTATTGATGCAAATGACCCATAAATAATTAAAAAGAAAAAAAAAAGGGACGAAAAAAAGGCAAAAGAGAAAGTGAGAAGAAGCACTTTTCATTTAATAAAGTAAAATATAATTAAAAAAATAATATGCCTCATCGTTCACGCTATTTGTGCATTTTTTTCTTTTTTCTTTTTTCTTTTTGAGTCTTTTTTGTGAAGACTTGATTTCATGTATATGTCTCCAAAAGTTTCCTCTCTCTGCACTTTGAGAGGATTTCTCTGGGTTTTAAGACTTGATAAACGTCTCTCTCTCATCTATGTTTGTGGAAGAAAATGAACGGCGGAGATTCGTCAGACACCAAGGATCCAGCCATCAAGCTCTTTGGAAAGACGATTCCTCTCCCGGAATGTCATTTTCCGGGAAAGTCTGGCGAGAAATCCGATGTGGGTTGTCAGATTCCGGACAAGTCCCAAGTTATGGTAAATATTCATGTCTTTTATTTGATTTTCTCGGAAAATTTATAACCCATGTTACTAAAACACGAATAGATGATTGGTTAGGTCTTGATGCTCCCTTTGGTGGCTGAGAAACTGCGAGAAAATGAAAATAAGAAGAATATTTCTTATTAACTGTTTCTTGAAGCCTGAACTCCAGTGTATTTGCTTATTTTCTTGTGGTTTCTGGGTAACCAAACAGACCATGGATAAGTTTGGGAGATGTTATTTGATTGGTCGGTAAAAGGGTGCTGAAGAAGTGATGTCAGTTTTATTAGTTTCCTGAAAATGATGGCGCATGCTTGTTATTCTAACTAATCAAAACCAACTAAAAATAAATATATAAATATTTGAAAAAAAAAAGTATAAATTTTTTTGGCCTTTATTTTCTTTTGTTTATTATCTTTAGATTTTGCTTTTGCCTACAATTTGAGTCCAATTTGTTTCCGAATGTATTTACTTTTTCCTTATCTATTATATGTTGGAAAGCCTGAGGGAATTTGTTCCCTTGCTTTGCTTGATTTCAGAAAACAGATTGGGAAAAGAAATTGAAAATTCGAATTTTAGATTTCCTCATTATTTAAGTCCTTAGAAAACCTCAATCCTTCTCTCAAATAACCCTAATGGTAATCTTTTATATAGCTAAGTATTTTAACAAAACATAACTAAATAGAACCTATAATTCAAATTTTGCTTTCCACTTATTCTCTCTAATTTCCACTGAAGTCAAACAGAGAGATAATGAAACTGATTTTGTGTGTGTGTGTGTGTGTGTGTATTTATTTCTAATTTTTTAAAAGTATTTCCTTGACCAACTTCAGTCCAAGACAGTGAAACAGTAACCTAGGATCATAGCTTCTAATTTCATGTTTATCTTGTATTTTTCATGCATACTTTCCACCCTTCTAGACAATTTTATGTTTGAAAATTTGCTATATAGGGTACCTAGTGACCTCGGGTAGTTTGTAATAGAATTATCTGTTTAAATTTTTTTTTAGTCTTAACTAATATATATCCCAGAAAGGACTAGATTATTATCATTATTTCTAATTTACTTTAATGAGTTGGAGTGACTGGTGCTTATTCTTCTTGTTTTAAGCTGTACTTTATTAGTAGATGAATTTTTGTAAACACTAATCATCCGCTTAGATGGATGTGAATTTTAAATGCATGGAATTGATTTGATATTAATCATTTTAGGAGAACAACTCTAATTTAGATTTGATAGTTTACTTATGAATTTCAAGATTGAATTAAATAGTTCTATCATGTTGTATTTGAAATGACTGTTGTAAAAGTAGTTATTTGAAATCATGTTAAGGATTCTGTATTAGCTGTAAGGATCCTACTAAAATATATCTCTTTTATCTCGAACTATCTTCTTTCATAGTTTTTCTCTCCACCTCCAATAGCTAACTCTCCAATGTTTTTAACTTCAGATCCCTTGATTTGAATTCCAAATCTATTCAAACAGGTCATAAATGTTGAGAATTTTTTATTTTCTATCTCAGGAGTTGTGTAGTGGAATATCAAAAACAGAAGCTGAGGATGTTCATTTCAATGAGTCTGGAAAGCAAGGCAAGTCTTCTGGTTCGAAGGATGGTCAGGAGGAGGACAACCCGGCTGAGACTAGCGGTGTCGACCAAGACAAGGCTTTCAAGAAACCTGACAAGGTCATTTCATGTCCTCGGTGCAACAGTTTTGACACTAAGTTCTGCTACTTCAATAACTACAATGTCAATCAGCCTCGACATTTTTGCAAGAATTGCCAAAGATATTGGACAGCTGGTGGAACAATGAGAAATGTTCCTGTTGGTGCTGGCAGGCGAAAGAACAAGCACTTCTCTTCTCAATATCGTCAGATAGTGGTGTCCCCCGATTCAGTACCAGCAACAAGAATCGAAATCCCTGACTCTGTCAATCAACAACTTTTCTCTTGTGGTGAATCTCAGAGCACGTTGAATCCTTTAACTAGCAGTGGAACAGTACTAAAATTTGGTCCCGAAGGACATTTATGTGAATCCATGACAACTGTGCTTCATCTCAAAGATCAGAAAAGCTGTGCTTCTGATTTTGGTTCGTCCAGAGATAAAAGAGAGGACCCTCCCTCATGTGGTTCTTCAATTACAGCGTCCAGTATCCAGGAAAATCAGATACCCGAAAAGGTTAACGAGCTTTCTCAGCCAAATCCCTTGCAATGTTATCCAGTTCCTCCTTGGGTTTCCCCTTGGAATCAAGCATGGAGTGATGGAGCTTCCATGGTGGCATCTCGGTGCTCTTCTGAACTGGTTTCTGCACCAGTTGATGGTAATCCAAACCCAATTCAATGGTGCTCGACACCAATGCTTGCAGTTCCTGGATTTTGCCCGCCTAGCATTCCTCTACAGTTTGTACCTGCATCATATTGGGGTTGCTTGCCTGTTTGGACAACAGGAACAAGACATATACCAATGGTGGGAGTGGATGGTGGCCAATCTCCATCATTATCCACTAGCAACAACTTACCAACGTTAGGAAAGCATTCCCGGGATGCAAATTTGATGGATGAGGAGTCAGATAAGTGTGTTTTAGTTCCCAAGACACTGAGAATTGATCACTCTGATGAGGCTTCTAAGAGTTCTATCTGGGGCACATTAGGTTTTAAGTCTAACAAGAAAGAAACTGAAGAATCAAGATGTGGGATTTTCAAACCATTCAAACCTAGCGGCGGTGAATGCAAGGGCCATCCATCAGATACTACTCAGGTGTTAGAAGCCAACCCTGCAGCTCTTTCTCGCTCCCATACATTTCAAGAGAGCACCTAAAAATGAAATACGATGAGCGTTTGAAGAATTTGATTTTGGCCGTTCGCTACAGGGTCTTTCGAGAAATTTTATGCTAGACTCTGGTTTGCACAATAAAGTTATGGAAGCATTTTGGTTGCTGGAGATTCAGAAGATGCACACGTGATCCACGAGTGGTGAATTCATCTGTTTTGGGTCTATCAACGCTGTAAATAGAAGAATCTTGCGAGTTAAGTGGGTTGTTTTTGGTACTTGGCCTATTTCAGGTTTGTCTAATCCAGAATTTTGTAAATTGCAGTTCTTTTGCATAACAAGGTTTATTTTTTATTAAATCTTTAATGAATGCAATATTACACCAGAAAATCCCTAAAAACGTATACTTAATTACCGGAAAATGGCTCTGATATATTGTTTAGTTTGTTCAAAGTATTTTTGCTTTGCAATTCAAGTAGTTCGAGCTTCCTTGAATCTAAATACCGGTTTCTCCGCCTAGATAGTGATCTCAGGTTTCCTTTTTCTTCTTTCACTTTCACCATGGTTGAGAGATTTGGTGAAAGTAAAGACAATTATAAGTATTAACAATCACTTCAACTAACAGTTGCGTTAGGCACAAGTGGTTGGGGTATCAATTTTGAATTTTTTACTTTTTATTTTAAAAAATAATTTGTACTCTTTTTTGCAACCTTTTTCTCACCAAACAAACAGGGTTGCGGTGATTTTCAAAGTACCCTTTCTTTTTCTTTCACTTTCCCACTTTAACTCCATGGCCAAGTGGAATATTTTCTTCTTTTCCTAGCAAGAAAAGCCTATTTTGAAGCCTTGTTCTATGCTCTTCTTTTTTTTTCTTTTCTTTTCTTTTTTCTTTTCAAGGAAAAGGCAACTTTCTATGAGGTAGGAATGATTCATCACCCAACAGAGGAATATATCCTTTTATGACTCATCTCCTACAAATGAATGGCTTCAGAAGTACTTTGAATAAACTCCTAAAGTGAATTTTATCATCACTGAAAAGGAACAAAGCAAACCCAACTCTTGCTTTTGAACCCTTTGGAAAAAGAGACTTAGCAACCAAGAGTCCTTGCACCTTTTTGGGGTCATCAAAAATTTCACCTACTTTTGGACTTCCCAAATTCTGGAACAATGTTTGAGAAAATTACAAGTTTACCCTAAACTTTTTCAAGAAATATTTTTTTCTTACAATGGGATACTTATTTGTCCTTTTAAAAAGATTCAATTATTAAGATTAAGGTGTTGATTTAATGGATTATCAAGCATGATATTTCAGTTTGACACTAGCCGTTGTGGGATGCAACATCCCCTTCCTTTATTCATTTTGTGATTGTAATGAATTAGCTATTTACTCTATTCCTTGTTCCATTGATTGTAAATAAATAAATAAAAAGCATCAATTAATAATAGCTACGCAAAGTAAATTCAATGTTATATGCCTAACTGTTGACTTTGATGTGCAGTCACTTTTGGTGAGGCACATTAAAAATAAATGCCGAGTTTGGTGTGGTTCTGGAATCTTAGTTCCATCATCATTTGCGAAATCTCTGTTTAGATAGAATTTTCAAAAATTAATTTTAACTTCACATTTCAAAACACATTTCACAACACGTTTGGTAGAGCTTCTCCTAGTCAGTTTTCAAAATTTTTTGGTCTACCCGGTCGTTCCCCTAACGTTCGGCCGGTCGTCCGGAACAATTTTTTTTTTTTTTGAGAATTGGCACCTGTTATTTGAAAAAAATATAAAAAATATATATATATATATATTTGTTTTTGATATTTTTAAAATATAGAAAATATATTTTTTAGACCAAAATGACGAATTCTTTGAAAATTTATATAAAATTAATAAAAAAAATTTAAATAAAAATTAATTTGTCACAGTAATTTTTAAAAAATAAAAAAATATTTTTAAACAAAACAATTAAAAAAACGTTCCAATCAAATATACAATCAAAAATAATTTTAAAGCACTAGTTGATTACTTTTTTAATATTTTAAATAAAAAAATTATTTTTTTCAATAATTATTTTTTTGGATTGAATTTTAAAAAGAGATTGTTTATGAGTTTTGAACAGAATTTTCAATAGAGTTTTGAGTTGTGAGTTTGGTTATGAATTATAAGTTTTTGAATTATGTTTTGACAACTCTTTTCCAAACTCAGAACTAAACAATTTTTCTCATTTCATATGTCACATCAAAAATTTAAAACTCTTTTTAAAACTCATAACCAAACAAATTTTTTCTTTTCAAATAATAATTTCAAAACTCACAAACTCGAAATATAACTCTATTATCAAATCATAATTCTAAAACTCTACCAAACGCTATCAAAGAATTTACGTGTAGTTTCTAATATGAAGATTTATTATCTAATAGGTCTTCTAAGAATTAATGATGTTTTTCATCAAACATTATTAAAAAAATGTTACTCATTATTAATTTTCAGTGATAGGTTAAAAATTGTCACAAAAAATATCATTAATTATAAGTTTTAGCGATAGTTTAAAAAAATATTAAAAAAATGTCACTAATTTTCAACTTTTAGTTCAAAAAATTCGTCACACGAAAATGCCACTAATTATAAGTTTTAGCTACAATATATAAAAAAGTGATAAAAAATTGCTAATTATCAATTTTTAACAACATATGCAAAAAAATCATCATAAAAAATTATTTTTAGCGAAAATTTTATTAGGACTTATTTTTAATAAAACTTAACAGAAATTAAGTTCAAGTATTAAGACATATTGATAATTTACGAAAAAACAATTAAATAACGCACAATTACACTATGTTTGGATTGAGTGATTTGGAGAGAAAAGAAAAGAAATTGAGAGAAATGCATTTCTCTTACTTATTTGGATAACCTAAGTCGAGAGAAATGGGAAGAAATGTAGAGAAATGAAGAGAAACTCATTTCTCTTATAAGCCTCATTTTCAATCTTCCCAAAAGTGAAGAGATTGGAAGAGAAAAGAAACCATTATTTTCATAATACCAATTTTGCCCCTATAAAAATAAAAGAAATAAAATGATTGAAAATATAAAAAGGTTATTTTGGTAATATAACATTAAATAATTTCTTTTCTTTTCTCTTAATGAAATCTAACCAAACAAGAATGAGAGATATCACAATCATTTCTTTTCTTTTATTTCTTCCTTATCCAAACAAAAAGGAGAGAAATCACAATCATTTCTTTTTCTTTTTTTTTTTCTCTTATAACTTAAGTAATCTTTTCTTTTCTTTTCTCTCCTAAGTTCCCAAACATAGTGTTAGTAACCATTAATAATAGGTGTTTGGAAGGGTTTTATGGGGCACATAATTAACCTTTGACATAAATGTACAAAGTTAGTCTTCTTAAACTTGATTCCATAATTTCTTGGTTAGTAAACGGGTGGTGAAGTACATCCTAACTAAATTGTTTATTTGGTCGTAACGTTTTTTGAGTTATTTGTTTTTCCTAATATTTGATATGACAAAATATAAAAATCTAACAAAAAAAATAATTTATCATAATCAATAGAAAATGAACTTGTTTTAGCAACAATTTTTTTTTAATTAAAAAAAAATTCAATTATTAAAGATGAAAAGACTTTCTAAACTCATCAAGACAAACAACAATTATACCACTATCAATGTCACTGACAATAATCCATTGTCACCGCTACTTTAACACTGCCACCACCATCACCAGAAGCTGTTGTTGTCGCTGCCACTATCATTGCAATTGCCACTTCACTCCTTTCACCATTGTTATCGACATCGCTATCACCATTACCACAACACCACAACATCAGTGTCACTGCCCTTTACTACTACTCTAATTTTTGCCGCTATATACCTCCATCACCACCACGAAATCCTACTACAATCACCATCATCACCATCATTATCACCACCACTACACCTAATGGCCTTCTCAGGCCCAAATAAGGACGGAAACTTTGTCACAACAATCGAAGGCATCATTTGTCTGAAACCATTGTTGCCTTATAACCTAAATATATTGAAAAATAAGCTTGAAGACCACAATTCGCCAAAAATATTGAGACATTCACATTTTTTAAATCTTGTGCATATGGCATTTAATTCACATTTATTGATGTGATGTGCATATTTTCTCTTTTGGTCATCTTTAGACAACCCACCCATACATTCTATTTTCCACTTGTTCTCCAAACCTTCTATTAAAAAGCTCTATAAATAACTCCTTTCTTAATTTCTTCATATCCATTCCTCAATATATTGAAACTTGCAAGACAAAACAATCATATCTATTATCTTACGACAATAACCCAATGGTGAGATCTTACCTATTCACTTTTTCCATCATTGCCATTGTTCTTCCAACAGTCACTTTTGCTGGAAAGTTCATAGTTGGTGAAGAAGCTTGATGGACATCAATGTATGATTATGAAGGTTGGGCCAAGGGCAAAGAATTTCAGTCGGAGACAAACTCGGTAATATAATACTTATTAAGACTTCTTGCTATGATCAACATGTTTTTTTATGATAAAAAATTTTAGTTTGCTCACTATATACATATACACACATATTTATATATTATTTGGGTTATCAAATCTACTCCTAATGTTGCAATTAGATCAAAGATTCATACTTCCAATCTTTCTATTATTTTTTTCTAATCAATAAAAATTTTCATTAAGGCAAGCCAAATAGCACTTACAGAAGAGTTTATCCAACAGATAAAACTTACATCAAACAAAGAAAAATTCAGTACTAGAAGCACTGAGAAGAAAACTATGAAAATATCCAGACGCACAACTCTTGTTCGTGCTCGTACTGCAAAGAAGAAGCCGATCATAATAGTTCGGCAATAGAGCATGTCTGAGATAAATCATAAGTTACAATCACAGAGTGGGTAAGCTACAGCCACAATACCGATGGACCCCAATGTTAGAAATTGGGCGCCCATGTGGCATGACCCTTAGAACCTTTTGAACCTTATCCAAATGGGTTTTGAATTTGAATTCAAACCTATTTGGATAGTCACTCAGGATATATATCTATCATATCATGATATGGATAGATGATATAGATATCAGATATTATCTCATTTAACAAATATGGATAAATGAGATAAATAGAATATATATCTGATATATGGGATATGGGTGATTAAGTGGAAAAATAACGTATGTTTGGTTTTTACCCATATACTGACTCTCTCCCAAAGAACAACGATCAAGTCATTTGCACTGTGATTTGTGTGGGTGATATTCATTCTGTAATATCACTCCACTGCTGGGATTGATTGATTAGATTCTGGAAGCACATGATTTACCCACAAGGTTCTATCATCTAAAGGTATGATCTAAACATTTTATTCCGCTGCATATTTTATACTTTGATTTACATTGGTATCAGAGCCAAGTTTGGATATTTTCGTGCTTTCTTTTATCATGTGTATATTTTTACATGTGTATGTTTACATTATATACATGAATGTTTGTAAAGGAGAAAAAAATCCACTTTGATTAGATTAAGAGCATAAATATTTTTTTTTATGATCATTTATGTCTTTTTTAAGACCATAAATGATTTTATTTTGAAAAAAGGAGTCCGGCAATGTAAAAATCGGACCAGTCAGTACCCTGGAAGGCGGCGCGTGGTATGCACGCGCCACCACGCCGCAGCCACGCGCTGCCACGCGCCCTCACGCGCCAGACGCCCCTGCAGACGCGCCTGCACGCGCCATCACACGCGCGTACATATTATTTGCATGAAAATTAGATTGAGAATGTGATACATCTCATTTTTATGTCCATTAAATGTTATTTTTGAGACTATAAATGTATTTATTGTGAAAAGTGGAGTCCAGCAGTACCAAAATTAGACCAAAAAACACCATGGAAGGCGGCGCGTGTGCCTTACTTTGATTTACATTGGTATCAGAGCCTAATATGGGTATTTTCGTGCTTAGTTGTATGCGATAAAATATGTGTATAATTTTATACAAATATGCATACATATTATTTGCATGAAAATTAGGTTGAGAATGTGATACATCTCATTTTTATGTCCATTAAATGTCATTTTTGAGACTATAAATGCATTTATTGTGAAAAGTGGAGTCCGGCAGTACCAAAATTAGACCAGAAAACACCGTGGAAGGCGGCGCGTGTGCCTCACGCTCTATATAACGCCACCCAGCGGTTCCACGCGCTTTGACGCGCCACCACGGGCACTTACGTGCCACCACGCGCTAGGCGCTCTTCCCACGAGCTCCACGCGCGCACTATCCGCGCCCTTCCCATTGGCGCGTTAGCCGCGCCGCTTCGCGCCGCGCCACGTGCGCAGCCACGCGTGCGCCATGCGCCGCGCTGCCGTTGAGCCGCCTCACGCCGAGTTGCGCTAAGTTGAGCGGCGTGAGCCGAGCCGAGCCGAGCCGTGCCGTTTTTCCCAGCTGGCTTGGTTCTAAGGCTCTGTTTGTTCTTTTTTAATTCTAAATTACGTTAAATGATCATAAGTAATTCGTTATAGCTTTGTTTTAAGCATGGTTGGTACTGTTAGATTCAGAATTACATTTTCTATCTTCGGTAAAATTTTGAAAATTTATTAGAATAAAAAATATTTTTCCTGAAATAATAATTCATTATTTCTGTTTTAAAATGCATCTGGTGTTGCATGATTAAGTTTCTGAGGCTGAATTTTTTATTGTAGACTATTGTTGTAGTTTACTATTTACTGGTATGGTTTTTGCATTTTACCAGATTCTGGAATATTTATTTCTAATTTTATGTGTGTTTATTAGTTATTTAAAATTTTAGAAAAAATTCCAAAAAAATTTAGAATGATATACTTTCTGCTATGGCATGATCTGAATATTAAATACAACATATTGTTATTTTTTGCATATGTTGTAATTAGAATAGTATGATTAATTATTTTTTTATTTTAATTCTGTTATTAAATGTAACATAGCATGAGTTGATTGTGAATCTACATTATGATGCTATTATATGGAATTAGAAAATTTTATCATGCTTTTAAACATGCCATAGTTAGTGGGAGGTTGTTCGGTTAAGAGAAATCTTTGTAGATTTACTCCCGAAAACCAATATTTTGCGCATAAATTAAATTGAATTTTGGATAATTGTCACCTGTGGCGCAAGAGATGATTACGAGCATAGCGGATTTTCGATCTTGCGACTTGTGTAAAATTGTCACTATTTAATTTAGATAATGTGTGAGTTCTCGAAGATAAGTTTAAAAGGTTTAGGCCCAACTATGTAAATCAAAGTATAAAACATGCAGCCGAATAAAATGTTTCAGATCATACCTTTATTGATCTAAAACCTCGTGGATAAATCACGTGCTTCCTGAATCTAGTCAATCAACCCAGCAGTGAAGTGATATTACAGTATTGAATATCACCCTCACAAACCACAGTGCAAATGGCTTTGATCGTTATTTTGGGAGAGAGTCAGTATCTTGAAAAAAAACAAACATACGTTGTTTCTCTCTTGATTACCCATAACCATATATCAGATATATAATATATTATTATATCTATCCATATCAGTTAAAACTGATAATATCTGTATCTTGAGTGGTTATCCTAAATAGGTTTGA
>NW_021026127.1:1356788-1369095 GCF_004153795.1 Camellia sinensis | reverse complement strand
TCACATTATTTATATTGTATGTCATGGTGCATTCATGATCATAGATATCTGTATGTTGTTATTGTTTAGGATTATGTTGGGATCTCTACAAGACTTTATGTTCATCCCACGTTGTTAATATTTTTCAGGTGCAAGTTGAGAGATGATTCAAGATCAGTGATCTTCCTTAATTGTTGGCCACGGGGCCTATACTTGTTGGTGAAACGCCATTGTTGTAAAAGGGTTAAACCTTTACTTTTATTGTAAAGATGTAAGCCTATAGGCATTTTGTTTACATGTAATTTCTATTGCATTCTATATATGTACGATTAAGAAGACTTTCATTTGTTTATGGAGGTAATGTATGTATAGTTCTACTTGTTCTTAATGGAAATGGATTTTTGTTAATCTCTTTATGGAAGAGTTACTCCACCGTAGCATGTATTCATACTATATGTGTTTGGCGACCGAGTAATGAGGTGAGAGAATGGATCCCTGTTTTCTCACCGTGTGAGTCTTACGTGTCATTATTGATATGACTTTCATTTATGTACCCTTTTGTGACTTTTGACTATGTCATAAGGTAAGGGGTTGATGTTCTGCTACTTTGGTATGTTGCCTGCGGTCATGTATGATTCGGCCTTAAGGGACATCACTGGGAAAGCGGTCAATCTTAAACTAAATGGCATGAGTGCAAAGGGAAGATCATCTAGTATTACACCACTATTGTATATTCACTGTCGGCAACTCATATCGCTCTGTATGAGAGGCGAATTGAGTGTGAATATATTGCAAGAATTGAGAGGGTCAAACATGCTCTTTTTGAGGGATTAGAGATGTTTTTTGGACCGGTGTAATTAGATGGGTCTGGGGTATATGAGACACTATTTCTTTTCTTTTTTGGGTTGATGTCTCTATGCTGGCTCATTTTGAGTTTCTAGTATAGAGCTCCCACATGCAGGTGTTCTCAGCAGTCGCACGGTGCAGTGGCTAGTATGAGATTGTTTATTTTTGGGGAGATTGAGATTGAGACGTGGCAGTGTCATGCCAACTCATGTCCGAGTGGGAGATGTTAGAAATTGGGCGCCCATGTGGCATGACCCTTAGAACCTTTTGAACCTTATCCAAATGGGTTTTGAATTTGAATTCAAACTTATTTGGATAGCCACTCAGGATATATATCTATCGTATCATGATATGGATAGATGATATAGATATCAGATATTGTCTCATTTAACAAATATTGATAAATGAGATAAATAGAATATATATCTGATATATGGGATATGGGTGATTAAGTGGAAAAATAACGTATGTTTGGTTTTTACCCATATACTGACTCTCTCCCAAAGAACAACGATCAAGTCATTTGCACTGTGATTTGTGTGGGTGATATTCATTCTGTAATATCACTCCACTGCTGGGATTGATTGATTAGATTCTGGAAGCACGTGATTTACCCACAAGGTTCTATCATCTAAAGGTATGATTTAAACATTTTATTCTGCTGCATATTTTATACTTTGATTTACACCCAAGAAACACACCAGAAAAGTAAATTAATAAACAAGACAAACGGGAAACAAACTCGACCTCCCAAAACAACCAGATCCGTGGAGGTGGGCCAGATCCATGGCAGATCTGGTGGCGGTTTGGTGGTGTCGGCTTTGGTGAGAGGCGGAGGAGGAGGAGTGATGTGGCAAATCTAGCATTGGTGGGAAGGGGAGATAGCAAACCAATAAAACTTCCACCATGAGGGGAAAAATACCTCACAGGGAGGGAGAGGTCGGGAAGACAAAGCTCCCAAGGCTTATTGAACCAAAAAAAAAAAAAAAAAAAAAAAAAAAAAAAAAAAAAAAAAAAAAAAACATAAATGAAGAAAAAGAGGGGGGAGGGGAGAGAAAGGAGGAGAGAGAGTGGCCAAAGACTGGATCCCCTCTCCCGCTCTCCAAATTGCACTCCCAAGCGAAGAACCTTGAAAAAAGAAAGTAGAGAGAGAATCTCTTGTTTAGAGAGAGTTCCAATCTTACTATTAAATATGCAATAATAAACTGATTTAATTTTTATTGAATATATTGTATTTTAGTTTCGAGCATACTATTGGACTTCACAAGGTGTATCAAGTGAATGAAAATGCCTACAAGAACTGCATTATTCCACAAGATGGAGTATTAGCTTAAGGAAAGGATACAATTACTCTTGACAGCCCAGGGCCAAAATATTTCGTTTGCAATATAGGGTTGCACTGCGAGAAAAGTGGCCAAAAGCTCTCTCAGTAAATGTGAAACAACGAGACACACAAGGGCCAACCCAAGTGGCACAACCAGCTTCTCAATGTCCTTCTCAATTCCCGATTACAAATGGCTCACCATATGCAGTACCTTCTCAATCCCGGTTGCAAATGGCTCACCATATACAACACCTCCTCAATTCCCGATTGCCAATGACTCACCAAATGGAGCGCCTTCTCAATCTTTGATTTATTGTGATTTGTCAAATGGAGAATCTCCTGCATTGTCACCTTCTAGTAATTCATCACATGGATTTAGAAATATTGGATATCACTTACCATTAGCTGTAACGTTGGCAATTGTGGCTCTGATTCTATTTTAATTGACATTTTAATTTGTTTAATTTTCTGTTTGAATAATATGATCTTATAATTGGAACACTTTGTAATGATGTTTTAGTATTTTATTACATTATAGTGAATCAAATACTTTTAAAGGGATTCCAACAAAATGATAAAGACATTTGATTTGTAAAATAAATTCCTTGAAATTTTCTATGGAACTAACTAAAATTAGAATAAATCCTTTAAAACATAAGTTTGGAAATTGGAATGAATCGTTTAAAGCCAGGGGCGGAGGCACGTTGGGACCAGGAGGGTCACGTGCCCCCCCCTCAATTTTTGAAAACTGCACTTTTACCCCCTTTTGAAAAATAATTAATTTCTAAAATTTAAATTTTGTCACAATTTTTTGTATCTCATCTTCTATTTTTGTTTTTGTTTTTTATTTTTGACAAAATCTTTGCAAAACCAATAGGGTTAATCTATTAGTCAAAATTCTTGCATTTTTATTTTGAGGTTAAAGGTTCAAATATCTCAATCTGATTATTGATTGTATTTTTCATGTTATTTATTTATGATTTTTCTCTCTTGTTTTGAAAATATTTATTTATATTAGTTATATAGTGTATTGATTTTCATTATGATTATAATTCATTAGTTTCATTATAACATGATTCATTAATTAAAAATAAAATGCAAATTCCTATAATTTGTCACTCTAAATATTTAATTTTGCTAAAATATTTTATTTTAAATTCTATATTATTTCTCTCTTTTCTCACATGTCTTTCTCTTCCACTCTTTTTTTTTTGGGGGGTGTAATTTTGTCATTCTCATTTTTAATAATAGTATATGTGATTGCATTTTAAATTGTAATGATCATCGAGTTCACAAAACTAAAATAGCAAATCAAATTAATAATAAATAAACAATAAAAAATAAAATAAAGCAAAAAAATTAACTAACTTGAGCATAACTTTAAAAATTTAAATTTGAAACTATGTTTATTTTTAATTGTTTTACCCTAAATTAAAAGTCAAAATTATTTGTATTGTGATAGATTGCTATAACCTCAACTCAATATTATTCCTCTTAAGTCAAAATTCTGACTCTGTTACTATTTAAAGCATGGCAATAAATCCTTTAAAATTTGTATCGAGAGATATATGTTGTAGATTGGAGGATGGTCAACAATACAAAATTTCCAATAAGGGGATCAATGATTTAAGAGTTGTGGATCGTCATTTATCATATATATATATATATATATATGAGGTGAGTATGACACCTTTTAAATGGAATTGGGGATGGTGGTGTGCAGGTTGCGCAATAGTAATTGTTGTGCAGCAAAATAGGTTTATTTTGGGGTCTATTTTAATAATTTGAACTGTTCATATTTTGAAATATATCAAGTAGAACATTCCTGTAAAAATAAAAAAATAATTGTGATTTAAAGTATTAAAATGAATACAAATGTGAGTGGAAGAAACGGTAAACGATATCCGATTAACTTTATTTTTTATAGGAATGTTCTACTTGATGTATTTTAAAATATGAATAATTGGGATTATCGAAATGGGCCCCGAAATGGGCCCATTTTGCTGCACAGCAGTTGCTGCTGCGCAACTCGCGCAGCAGCATCCCAAATTCTTGTGCACGGGGGATTTGGTTAAAACCCCTTTATAATAAAGTGGGTGTTTGGGAAGTGGATTTTTTTCTAGGTTTTTTTAGTTGTAAGATATTATTAGAATTTTTTTTTTTGTGTTTGGCAAGATAGCTAGGTTTTTTTGTAGTTGGATGTGATGTTTATGAGAGAAAAAGTGAATTGATTATGGAGTTTGATGTGATATTTTGTTTGGATTTATTTTTTTTTGATTTTGTAAAACATTTGTCTTGTAGTAAAAAAAAATAAAAAAACCCCCAAAAACTAAGTTCCCAAACGCCCCCTTTGATATTAAGAGCAAATATAAAAAAAAATTTCCTTAAAAAGTCAACATATACCACTAGTACCAAAATATACTTAGTGAGTAATTTAATATTTTAAACTTTAAAATAATAAAACTTTTGATCTGGATGCTGATTTTTAATAAAATTAGTATTTTTAAAATCTTCTCATCAAGATCTATCAAACAATATCTATGTTGAGTATTGAATTCTTAAAAAAAAAATAAAAATACCGTCAAAATTGACGTAAACATTAACATTTTACTCTGTTTGATAGTAACATATTACTCTGGTTCACAGTAATATTTTACTGTTACAAAAAACAAAATACACACTAGATGAACCAATCAAAAATACACATATACAACACTTTTAAACTTGTATAAAATAAAATAAAAGTGTTGCTCGTTAAAAGAGTTATGTGATATATATATATATATATATGCATGGGCAATATTGTCAAAGGAAAAAAAATATAAAAAAAAAAAAAAAAAAAATTTACTCTGTCCATACTCAGTTATGTGCCTCCTCTTTAGGAAGTTTATGAAGCAAAATAGTTTAGATTGTTGTTTTTATTAAATAAGGGTCCAATAAAAAGATTTTGGCTAAATTTTCTTTCAAATATTTAAAGCGATCAATGAAGCCGAGTTTCTACATAGTAATTTTTTGACTTTTTAGCTAAAATGGAGGGTTCCCAAACAAGGCCTTAATCTACAACATAGAACTGGATTTTTGTTTTTATATCACTAACTAGCATAATACCCCTACTATGCCCGGGATAACATAGATATAGATAAATAATTATAAATTAATTTTTAAAATTAAATAATAATGTAAAATTTATCTAGAATATGTAGTAAAAATAATTTAGAATCAAATTAAATTTTATTGATTTTTATTTGAGTTACACGTAAGATTTTTTTTTTCTTGTGTCATTAATTGTGTGTTTTAAATTCTTAATAAAAAATATTCAATTGGTAAAAATTTTAAAAATTATATTTATGATAAAACATAAATACATTTCATCTTATGAGTTCGTAATTTTAATTTAGAGCGAATTACACTAACAGTCCCTGGAGTTTAGGACTTGTGTCACTTAGTCCCTAACTTTTTAATTGTAATACATTTGATTCTAAATTTTGAATATCATTCCAAATAAAGACAATTGAAGACATTGCTACTCTATTTCAAGGACAAAGTCGTCAATTTGATAAAATATAAATTAATAATGTCAAAAAATTATTTTTAAATTTTAAAAAATTATTTCTGCTCACCAAAGATAAAATTGTATAAAAATGATAAATCTTTTACATTTTTTTTAAAAAATTTTTGTACCAAATTAATTTTTATTATGTGTTTGAATGATGATTATGTAATGAGTGGTTATTTTTGTTGATATTTTTTGATGTTATCATGTAATAGATATTTGTATTTGCTGTTAACAGATATTTTTGAATGTTTATCATTTCATGGATGATTATTAGACTTTTAATATATAATTGATATGTTTAATATATGAATTATTTTTAGTTTAGGATTTTGTCGATTTAATATATTGATTTAATAATGATATCAAAGTTGTTGCTAAACCTGACTTTTGAAAAAATAAAAACTAATTAACGAAAATAAATATAAAAAAAATTATTTAAAAAAATTATTTCTGCCCTCACAAAAGATAAAATTATATAAAAATGATGTATTTTTTTTTTCACCAATTTAATTTTAGTTTGTTGGAAAAAATTTCTCAAAATAAATTCTGAAAACCAAATCAAGTAGAATTTTATAACAATAAAATTCCAACATTATTTATTAAAGAAAAATGCCAGTATATTTCAAATAACATATAAGTTAACCAACAAAAAATAAGTTGTATGACGATTTTATTCTTCAAATGGAGCAATAATATTTTTAATTGTTCTTATTTGAAACGAGATTCAAAATTTAGAGTCATATTTATCACAATTGAAAGGTTAGAGATCAAAGTTACACAACCCCCAAACTATAGGGACTGTTACTATAATTTGCCCTTTAATTTATCATATGATAATAGTAAAATCACATTTGTCCATATACTAATTTTTCTATATTTTGTAAAGCCTAAAAGTTGTCTACTCATCCATCAAATTTATAATTTATTTTATGTTATAACTCTTTCCTAAGAATGGATTATGATTGACTTGTCAGAGTTGGGCTAAACATTATAGGTGATTTAGAAGCCAGTCGACTCAACATTTATGCCAATTTAACCTTCACCTAATCATTAAACATTGCCTTGGCCTATTCCCAACTTATAAACCATTTGACCTATTTATTTATCAAATTGGTAAATAAATATTTGTAAGTATTTTTTATAATAAAAATAAGAAATATGAACATATTTTATGCATACTTATTAAAAAAATTTGAACTTATCTAAAAACAAATTATATATTTATATTTAAAACTATTAAACGAATAGTTTACATATGAAAAAACTATCTAAGATAGAGTTACCCTAAATTATAAGTCATATTTCTAAACTTAATCTAAAAAATTGATCGGTTAATTACTAAAAATATTTGATAATAATAAATTAAAACTTTATATTTAAATTATGTTATAGTTTATAAATGGTATGAGCTAGTTTGGGGATTTAATATTGGGTTAAACACTAAAAAGTGACAAATCTCGTTTGAGTAGATTGTTTTACCAAAAATTCTCGGTTTAAGATTAATTCTTGAAAAATTGTCTTAGTTCATGTCCAATCAATGAATTAGTTAGCCTACTTATTTATTTAATTTTTAATTGGTAAATATATTTGAAAATATTTTTGAATGACAAAAATAGGAAATATGTACATATTTGTTTGATATATTTATTAACAATTTTAAGCTTTAATTAATGGAAATCAAGGTTACATAGTGAACCTTACACAGATGAAGACAAGAAGAGAGAGAGAGAGAGACGAAATAGAGAGAGAGTAAGGGAAGTGGGATAGAAATAGGAGGGTTAATCGGTTACCCTGGTTTCAAATTTTTTACCATTAAGCAATTCAATGGTCTTGATCAATTCTTGTAATCCAACGGCTAATAATTATGTTGCATATGGTGTGCAATCTAAGGGGGTTGCACACTTAAACCATTCCCAATAAATCACTTAAAATACGTCTAATAATATTTATTATATCAATATTAAGGTATATTTATATTTGAAAAATTATTTAAGAACAAATCAAGCTGGAAGCTACACAAAAAAGTGATCTCTTAATTTTAAAAATATTTCATAATTATAAATTTAAATTTTGATCAATTATCTATTTTTTTTTCAATAGAATTAGATCATTCGATAATTATAATTTATAGTTAAAATTTTCTTTTGCAGTTTTCATTTAAATATTTTTAAATTATATGATTAAAAATTCATCTGAACATTCCTTTTAAATATAAAATTAGATATAACATAAATATGGTTAAAATTTATTTGACTTCTCATCTACAAAATTAACAATGAACATAATTTTTTTTTAGGGAAATTGACCCATAAATCCTAAAAGGTGGGATTGTAATCTAATCAGTCCTATATTTAATTTTGCACACCCAAAGGTCCCATTATTTGGGGGTGGACAGTTTTGTCCATGAACTTACTATTTTGGGTTTGGTGATATTATGTTTGAATGATGTGGGTGTATGTAACGTTTGGGAAAAGCTTACTATAGCTTTTTTATGATGTGAGTGTATGTAACGTTTGTGGGTGTATGTAACGTTTGGGAAAACATTTATGATGTGGGTGTATGTAACGTTTGGGAAAAGCACATTTATGATGTTGGTGTATGTAACGTTTGGGAAAAACACATTTATGATGTGGGTGTATGTAACGTTTAGGAAAACATTTATGATGTGGGTGTATGTAACGTTTGAGAAAAGCTTACTATAGCTTTTTTATGATGTGGGTGTATGTAACGTTTGGGAAAAGCACATTTATGATGTGGGTGTATGTAACGTTTGGGAAAAGATTACTATAGCTTTTTTATGATGTGGGTGTATGTAACGTTTGGGAAAAGCACATTTGTGATGTGGGTGTATGTAACGTTTGGGAAAAGATTACTATAGCTTTTTTATGATGTGGGTGTATGTAACGTTTGGGAAAAGCACATTTATGATGTGGGTGTATATAACGTTTGGGAAAAGCTTACTATGTATGTAACGTTTGGGAAAAACTTACTATAGCTTTTTTATGATGTGGGTGTATGTAACGTTTGAAAAAAACTTACTATAGTTTTTTTTGGGTTTAGTAGTGTATGTAGGGGTGTCCACGTTATTTATGACCCACACGTTTCAACCACAAAAAAAAGGGTATATTAGTTAGAAAAATCATTCCATAATTACATAATGGGATCCTTCGGATCACATTACCAAAAAAATAGGACTTGGACATCTATTAATTTTAAAATGGGACTTGGTAGACTACAACTCTCCAAAATGGGAATTTCCAATAATTTCTCCTTTTTTTTAACATTGTAAAAAAAAAGAATATAATAATAATATTAACAACTATATATTTTTATTTATCCTCTGATATCTCCTCTAATAGTGTAATTGAGCAAGCTAAAAATTTAGAAATTTTGCAGGATCAAGTTTAGGATGGAATAACTAATGAGTATGAAACAAAACAATGAAAAACAACAAAAATACTATAAATAAATAATCTATTGAATTATGAGCACCCATACAAAAATACAAATCTGGTTTTCCTAATCCTTAATGGTTGTAAAATTGCAAATCCTTAGCAGTGCATTGAGAATGGAAAAGATTGGGATAAAATTGTGCATATTCCTTACATGAACATTGACTCGGAGATTTCTACCAGATAATTAAAAGCTATGATTTTTTTTTTCTTTAATATTCATTCGGGTGCTTGTTCAAGATAAGTTAATAATTTTCATTTTTGAATTCTTATTCAAAAGTACTAGGACCAAGTCATTCTAAATCTTAATCATTTTTTCTTGATTGTTTTAGCTCCTTTATGATGTTGATCATCAATGTGAAGAAAGCAAGATAAATAAGGTACATATATATCCTTCACAAGGTATTCAAGGAATTATAGAATTTTCATTAAAACATATTATTAATGTTATGAATTTAATTATTTGCATTTTTTTTTTTTGATCAGCAAAGAAAAGGAAACTTTATTGATAAGATGAGCAAAAACACGCAACAATGTACATCAATAAAGGAGGGAAGTGCAAAAGCATCATAGCTAAAACTTCACAACCGTAACGGTGCCGTAACGGTCGTAACGGTGCCGTAACAACCTGTTGGCTTATTTTTCCTACGAAGGAAAATATCATAAATGCGAGCGTGCCAGCAAGGATTGAAAAATCCTTACAGATTAAATTCAAGCCAATTATCAAGCGATTGTGTTGACGGTTCTTTTGCCTCAATGAAGAGGACTTCAAATTTGCCAAGTGTAGCGAAAAGAAAAAGTAAAAGAAGAAAGAGGGACGGAGAAAGACGATTGAGTGAACAATCAAAGTAATAATTACTTACCTCTACTCCTATGTTTCGAAAAGAAATTGCATGAAATGCTTCAAAATGGAAATACTGAAAATAAATGCTTCGAAATATAAATCTATGTTAAACTACTCCTAAGATAAGGAAAATGACAAGAAATATTAAAATCAAGTGTCTTTGATTTAAGTTCTGGATCCTTTACAATGTAGCCATTAATGGCTATTTATAGAAGAAAAAATACAGCAATAACTACTTAGTAACTAGAGCAAGGATCCTCTAGAGTGATTTTTTCCTAAAGTTTCCTAGAGTACTACATTGTGTGGTTGAGATTTACTGGCAAGTCACATCAATTTTTCTGATGTGACTTGTCAGCAAATCTCAACCACACAATGTAGCACTCTAGGAAACTTTAGGGAAATTTCACTCTAGAGGATCCTTGGTGTAGTAACTACCCATTTCTTCCATCTTCATTCTTGTCTTGCCATGTGTCCTTCCACTCATCCACTTTGTCTTCCCACTCATCCACTTTGTCCTTCATATTCTCCATTATCTCTATAACTTCTTTTAACTTCCAAATGAATAAGAGGATGCCACGTGTCCTGCAATTATATAAATAATAAATAATAATAAAAATTGCAGATTTATGGTGCTAACAAGACCCCCCGCGGCCCTTAAAAATGATGTTTACTTGAATTTTTGAAGGGCCGAACCAAGCACATGACTAACCTAAGCAGCAAAGTGCTTCGAATGATGTAACAACACCAATAAAGTGCTTCGAATGAGTATGAAATTATGACAAGATGACTCGAATTATTACTAGTAACAAGCTTCATGTAGTTTTGAAGTTGGATGTCAAGGACCATTAAATCTGTTGCAGAAAAATCATATGGATAAACTTTGCAAGACGAATCAACTTATGCTTATCAAAAGCAAAGAATGATTTACTAGGATTCAAGCAAGCCATACAAAGAAGTAACTCAGTATTTGCTTCTGAAAAGCGATTGTTAAGCTCTTGAAGTAGAGTGCTTCGAAGCTTACAAAATTATGGCAAAATTCGAAGCTTACAAAATTATGGCAAAATGGCTTTCGAAGCAACTTATGGCAAAACGGCTTTCGAAGCTGTTTTTGGCCAACATTGTGGTTATTCAAAACTTATATGTTCTGGTTCACACATAATTAATGAAAATATTAATTTTGTGCTCCGAACCAATTATTAATTCTTCGAAGACACCAAAACTGTTGTTCTTCGAGCTAGCTTATGATGCCAAAAACAGGCATTATTCGACAACTAATTAATTGTCATTTTACATATATTTGAAGAGATGTACACATTTCGAAAGTTTTCAAAGTTTTATACAGTTTCGAAGGTGAAGTAATCAACCTTCGAAACAACTCTTGATGCTTCGAATGTATCTTCGATGCTTTGATTGTGTACATACAAACAACTGGCCATCAATTTGAAAAGATAAGCCATTCTCAACCATTTATTTAAATGCACAGGCTTTTTCTAGCCAAGTTCATGCATTTTAAATGGTCATCCCTTGTTCTTAGTGCTTCGAACTCATAAGAACAATTTGTTAATTTTATTAGCCACATCATCATAATTATATTTTGATGTGAGCCACAAATCCAAAAAGGATTTTGAACACCAAAAGTCATGGTATAGTGTGACCATGAAAATTCATACTTTTTGACATTTTGAAAAATGTCAAAAATTTTGAATTCATGAACAGTGGCTTGTTCATTATTCTTGACCATGTTTGTTTTAAAAACATGACTATTGCCGAATAGGTTTTCATAATTATTTGGCAAAATGGGTTGTTTTTCCATGTTAGCCATTAATGGCTTATGAAAATCACCCATAGATATATTATTTTCATGACTTGACTCTCTAAAATTTGATTTTTGGACCCCCCGAGCCATGTATGAAACATCGTTCTTAGCCAAATTTGGCTCAAAAACATGCTCTTTCGTTATGTTAATTTCATAATTTGGCTCTTTAAAAACGGACTCTTGACCCCCCCGAGCCATTGATGAAATCAACTCATTGCTTTTGTTATTTTTAATCATAGAAAAATTTTGAAAAAATTCACCAATTCCGGCCATAAAAGCCTCAGTTAAAGACTTGGTAGTGAGAGTCGATAACTCATCATTCCATTGGAGAATTTCCATATCAAGTTGATGAATTGCTCCAATTAAATGGTGTATTTTTTCTTCTATCAAATAATATGATAATGAAGTAACAACTTGCAAATTTTCTTCATCAAGAAAATGGATCTCTTATTGAAGATCCAAAATTTCTCTTTCACGCCAATATATTTCA
>NW_021026127.1:1312788-1338498 GCF_004153795.1 Camellia sinensis | reverse complement strand
AGATTGAAGACATCCTATCTCACAAAATTTAAAGTTACTTGAAAAATAACTTTCAATTAATTATTAAAAAATAATAATCAACACAAAAGATGTCTCAAACTACTTCCAATTAAATTGTGATTGTATTTGTTTTGAATCATAGATTGACCAATCAATATAAAATTTCCATTCAAATACAAATTACATAAATTAGATATTCTAATTTATTTATCCAGAAAATTTACCCAAGTATATAACATATACTCTATATTTTCTCAAGCTTCAAGAGATCACCAACGAAAAGTAATATCTTGATTTTTATAATGAAAATCATAACTTGATTTTAAAATATATTCTTGAAATTTCCACAAATAATCTTGTGGGTTACAATAAACCATGAATATAAATATGAAACCTTAGACCCAATGACTTAAATCCAATATATGGATTTAACCACTTCAAACCAGGCATATAAAAACAATATATTGCTTTATTATCACACAAAATTTAAAGAGAAAAAGGTGTCTTATTGTATAACGTCAAAGACACTTTGAATAATGGAAAACAAAATTTTAAACAGGCTGTAAAAATTTCTTTTTTTTAAAAAAAAAAATAAATAAATAAATAAAATAAAATTCTATTATCAAGTCACCATATACATGGTTTTAAATTTAAAAATCAAAACCCATGGGTCAAAACCGTATTTCAATACACAGGACTCATCAGGAAAAAGATGTATCTATTCATAATTGCTACAAGAGAAACAAATATATATATATATATATATATTGCAGTTTCTGGAAACAGTCTGCCAAACAAATATTTGTATTTTTTTTTTCCCCTGTGAACAGAAAATAGTTTCTGAAAACAAGTTGACAATTGTGGACATGTTATTAGCAACCTGATATCAGGCAAAAACCATGTCTGAAAATTTAAATTTGTTGATAGCAACAACCTATAGAAGAAAACTGTGGATTTCACTAGTAACAATGACGTCACAATCCATTATAGAAATCATGATTTCTATCAGGAATCCCACATAACTCGAGGATTTTCAAACATGTCTCTATAAAATTTTTAAAAAAAACCAATCCTTCAATTAGTAAAATTGTACCATTTATAGAACTATATGGTATAGTTGTACTTTCACTTACAATTTGCCTTTTAATTCCCTCACCTCACCAATCATAAACATGATAGATATAACAAATTACATATATCTATATATGCATAGAAACATTTTGACAAGATTACGAACTTTCTGTATATTTAACCAAAAATTGAAATTTGTAAACCCATATTTTGATATACATAGATTCATATCAATTCTTAAGAATCACTACAAATATATCAAGGATGATTCTTCAAATTAAAACTATGGGATAAATAAATACAAAACCGTATACAAAGATGCGACGTTCATACATTTGCGATTGTACAAAATACATGTATAAGAACCAAAACCATTGAGCAAATAAGATTTGTCAAGGAACATAAACAATTTCTATCTTTAACAGGTTCTCATAACAGAGTACTATAAGAGTTTTACCAAAAACAGAAACTACAACCAGAACAATGTTCTGTTGTTCATAAACATTGTTTCACAAAATTCTAAATCTGTATGAAAGTAGTTACTAAAGTAACCAACCAAAAATAAATTGATTTTTGGTAGATTCAAACTACTTATAAGTTATAATCGGAACTGTTTTAACAATGATAAATCTGTTTAACAACAGTTCTGATACATAAAACAATATTTGCCCAAAAATTATATACATGGAGAATCTGTCTTAAAATTGTTAGAAAAAATAGTATCAAACTATAAGGAAAATATAATGTAAAATGATATAAATGCTTTTTGGGCAAAACCAAAAACTCATATACATGGACGAATCTGTCTTAAGAGTGTTAGAAAAAATAGTATCAAACTATAAGGAAAATATAATGTAAAATTATATAAATGCTTTTTGGGCAAAACCAAAAACTCAATTATATCAACATAATAACGTGATAAAACCTACAGTACGTAAACAGATAAAACCTGATCGAGTCGAGTGTGTGATACTCTTTCCTTAAGACAGATTCGTCCTCCCACCGGTGCTTAGGATTCAATGGACGTCTATCTCCCTGGATACAACGATCAATGTCTTGCACTAGCAGCACTACTATTGCAAGCCTAGCGAACTTTGCTATGCATGAACTCTCTTTATAGGAAAATTAGACTCAGGCAATATGAAGAATAAATGCAAAGTGAAGAAGAATGGCAAATTTTTCCATTTAAAATGAAGTGAGGGACATGGAATATAAAGACTACTAAGTGACTCTTCAAAAAGGTTGTGATCCTTCAAAAGGACACACCCTTTCATTTCAAGAGACACAACCATTGAAGTAAATTAAATTCAAATTTTCCAACATTTAGCACATAAGACTTTCTTCCATAGAAAGTTAGGTTCCTTAGCAAACCTCCACTACCATTTGTAGAGAAGTGACTCATTGTTGTCCCTAGATTTCCTAAACCCAAGACCTCCAAACTTTATGCTCAAAGAACAGGCCTCTTAGCTGACCAGATAAAGCTTTTTCTTCTCCTCACTATCCCCCCAAAGAAAGGATCTTTGGAACTTGTCAATGGTGTTTGCCACTTTGGAGGGAATTCTAAAAAGAGACATATAATAAAGGGGAAGCGAAGATAAAATTGATTCAACTAAAGTAATTCTACCCTCTAAAGAGAGATATCTTCTTTTCCATGATGATAGTCTTTTCTTCACCTTGTCAATGATGGTTCCCATGTTGCAACCCTCTTAGGATTAGCTCCTAGAGGCATACCCAGGCATTTGATTGGTAATTTACCCATCGAACAATTTAAATACTCAGCCACTTGAGATGTGAAATCATTATTGGTGCCAACTCCACATAGCATAGATTTTTGAAAATTGATTTTCAACCTAGATATTAATTGGAAACAACAAAGTACTCTTCGTAGATTAATTATCTCATTCTAGTCTGGGTAACAGAATATGAATGTGTCATCGGCAAACCGCAAGTGTGTTAGATTCAATCCCACATTACCAATATCAACCCCTTTAACAAGATTCAAAATTTTGGTTTTCTTCATAAGAATGTTTAGTCCCTCAACAACAAGATTGAAGAGAAAGGGAGAGAGAGGGTCTCCTTGACGTAATCCTCTTTGTGGGGAGAATTCCTGTGTGGGGGATCCATTTACGAAAACAGAGATATGTGATGATGATATACATTCAGCAATCCACGAGACCCATTTCTCTCTAAATCCAAACATTTGAAGCAAGTGGAGAAGGAAATTCCAATTGACACTATCGAAGGCTTTCTCAAAATCCAGCTTTAAAAGAAGTCCACCCCCAGAGTTGTGCTTCCAAAGATCCACTACTTCATTAGCTATAAGAATTCCATCCAAGATTTGTCTGCCCTTGACGAAGGCAGATTGGGATTCATCAACCAGTTTAGGCATAACTAATTTCAATCTCCTGGACAGAATCTTAGCAAGAATTTTATAAATACAGTATCAGACTGATAGGTCTATAATCTGACAGAGATGATGGATTTGGTGATTTTGGAATCAAGATAATAAATGAAGAGTTTATACCTTTAGAGATTTTGCTGTTAAGATGAAACTCCTTAATGAATAAGCAAATATCCTCCTTAATGATTGGCCAGCTCTTTTTAATAAACTTCATATTGAAACCATTTGGCCATGTTCTTTGTTCCCTTCACACTCCCTGACTACATCCCAGATTTCAGCCTCTGAGAATGGCAATTCCAGCCTTCTTGCATCATCAATTGATAGTTTGTACCCAAGAGAGCCTAAAAATTTTGGTCTTGAGGGCCATCTTTTTGAAAAAAATTCTAGAAGTGCATTTTGACTCCCACTCTGATCTGTTCTAGATCTTCAACACTGGATCCATTACTGTTAAGCTTCCCAATGAGTTTTTCCTTTGCCTTGAACTAGCCACCATATGGAAAAAATTGGAGTTTTTATCCCCCTCCTTGAACCAAACTTGTCTTGATTTTTGCAACTAGGTGATCTCAATCAATCTCAAAATCTTCCAATATTCAGACTTAAGGTTTCTTTTGATTTGCATGTCATTATCGGACAGTGAGTTTCTTTCTTGTAAAAGATCCAGAGATTGCAATTGCTCTTCAATCAAAGAAAGCTTATCATCTAAGTTGCCAAATTCCTCTTTGTTCCACTGCTTGAGAGAAGCTTTAACCTCCTTTAACTTTAGTGAGACTTTATATCCAGCCCAACCCTGTAAAGCACATCTGGACCAAGCCTCTTTAACAACTCTTATAAAGTTAAGGTGATATGCCCAGGCATTAAGGACTTCCACATTGTGAGGCCTTGAAGCAATTGTACAAGTTAGAATTCAGATTGTGAATTTTGAGAATAATAAGCTCCCGAAGACATGAAAGGCAACACATTCTCACAACCTTGTTATAGCATAGACAATCTGGTGATTGTCTCTAAATCTATTGTTATATGTTAAAAATTATTGCTGTCAAATTTTTGAAAGAGTACTAATTACCTTTGCAAGAGGTTCAACTAACATGTTCCCTTTTACTTCCATAGAAATAACCAAACTACATAAATACCATGTAATACAAAAAGCCTCTCCTACATCAGATCAATTTTTCTTACCAAAAATAAAATAGTATCTGAAAAATATTAATAATACTAAACATTGATCATACTGTGGTTAGCTGTCTAATTTCCCTTCATTATTCTTTTTTTGTTGATCTTGTTATAGTTAATCTGTTCTATGGCAATAACAAATGAAAACTCTTACTGCTAGTTTATTTTCTGATGCTTCTGAAGAAATTGTACTGCCTGAATGTTTTCTATTGAAAAACCAGAACAAAACTATTTGAAAAATTGCAAACATTTTTTTGGTTGAATAAGAAAAAAAAGAAAAGAAAAAGAAATAGATACAACTCCCTCAAGTGATACACTACAGACATAACCCACACATATCCTCAAAAACTAGTTCCTTGAGGAGTGACGTACAACTGCCAATCTGTGATTAGTAAATATAATTCACTTGATTTTTATTATTTGTTTTTGTGTTAACCCATTTTATAGGAAAATATATTACCTCAAAATTCTATACTGAGTTGAGCAAGGTGGTTTGCCTAGAGAGTTGTAATGAGCTTATTTAGCCCCATTTTCTACATCACATACTTTGTTTGTCCATACATTTAGGCTTTGAATTTTGATTCAAAAAGTGCAGCTTATTATTCGTGCAAGAAGGTAGAAATGTTTCTTTACTAGAAAATATGATTGTTTTCTTTGTCAAGTATCATATGAATTAGAGGTTCCAAGTGTTTAAGTTAGGTATGAGTATCGGACACGTATCTCACAACCTTACGCTTTTATATAGGTGGGTAGACACGGGAACACTGGGGAAAGTAGGACAGTAGAAGAATCCACATAACATATTTTAATATGCAAATGAATTCCAAAGGAGTATATGATAGCAGCTGGAAGAAGCTTTATATCATTCCAGAATTTAGTATAATGCATGATTCAAATGCAAAACTAAAACAATCAACACACAACAACAAAGTCGAGAATCAAATAAAGGCTTCTTGTTTTCAAGTCTCCCCTGCATTAGGTTGTGTTTGGATCATAGATTTGGAAACAAAATACAACGACAATCAACCAAATATGTGTTATAAATCTGTATTATTCATAAACCTCAGTTATAATTTCCAACTCTTACCAGCATTTTTGAACTTCAACAGTTGCAATTTTTCCAACTAGCTCAGATTTTCTTCCCTCAACAGTTATGGCACATGTTCGAATTGCTGCATAAGCAGGGCACGAGACAATAATACTACACACCCTGAATTTTTACCCAAAAATTTATCTAGAAACATCAATGTGTGACTCGAATTTATTCTATTTATATGCCCCCACACAGCACCCATTATATCTCAGCCTTACATAACAATTCTGGACCATTTCTGTGTAAAATCTTCCAGGACCGTAGCATTAATCGGGCACGAGAAGGAGCAAAGCACAATTATAGTGAAAATTAACCCCCTTTGACTGCATGTTGCTCTTTTTTTTTTAGTTTTTTTGAGAAGAATATTATTGAGATCAAAAATTGAGGAGTACAAATAGATATAATGTATGGTATCAATTGTAAGTTAATTTTCATTACAAATGCTCCACTCTTCAATAATTTTTGTTATGATCGGTTCACAACTGATAGTGTATGGGCGATTGATGATTTAAAAAAATTTCTAATGATATCATAGCATTTTTTTATACACCTCATTAAATTGTGATCAATATAGATGCTCAAATGGTATCATCGCATTTTTTTATACATACCGCTTCATTGTGATTGATACAGATTTGAGCAAAGCACGATTATAGTGAAAATTAATCCCTTTTTACCGTATATTGGTCTTTTTTTTTTCTTTTTTCTTTTGATTAGCGAAAGAGAAGAATATTATTAACATCAAACATTGAGGAGTACAAATAGAGAATGTCTGATATCAATACAGATTCGTATATTAATACCGCTATTTAGAACCTTGGAGTATATACTCCTAGCTGGTTCTTCCAAGTTTGCTTACTGACCTTGAAGGGAAAATAAATATATAAAAAAACGACTAATTGTGCCTACAAGAAGAACACACTCCTAGCTAGTTCTTCCAAGTTTGCTTACTGGCCTTGAAGGGAAAATAAATATATAAAAAAACGACTAATTGTGCCTACAAGAAGAACACAAAAGAATTAACGTAATTCGGCACATTGTTCATTTGACATCCAAGTACAATCACATGGGGTTTATGATAAATATTAATTATATAAATCATGTCAATAATTAGATTTGATGAATCCATGAATTATGGGATTACTCTTCAATTATTTGATTGACCCATGGATTATGGCATTTTATTTTCAGCACTTCTCATCAAGAATGAAATGAAGTGTCCAACTTTAACTTGAACATGACTCGACACATTGTACTTTTGTCCATGGACCCCACGCGGCTATATTGTCATTGATTCTTTTGAATAATTTGTACATATAAGCATTATTAACTATATATAGTTGGAATATAATATTAATTACATGAATCATTCAATAATCATAGGATTTTATTCGCCCATTAATCATGGTATTTGTCTTCAATGATTTGATTGACTTATGGATCGTGGAATTCTCTCCTCAACACCTTGAATTGTTATCTCATTTCTTTGGTTTAAACTTTTAAATAACATTTCATTCAATTTATTTTTGTTTTTAATGATTTTTTTAAATATTGAGTAGTTTTTTAATTATAGTCTTTTAGGTGCGTACCATACAACACACACAACAGTTCCACACCCCATATCCATCGAGAGATTGTCACAATATTACATGTTATAAAATAGGACAAATTAGTCTAACATCCCCATCCAACTTTTGATGATGGAAAAGGTTCACGATATTATTTTTTGTAGCTTAAGATCCCTCAACAACACACCATAGCACACTCTAATTCAAGATTTATCACTATCACTAGTGCCAAAGATTGTAAGAGAAAGAGAGACACAACAACAATAAAGTGAAACAACTGAGAGAGATACCCATCGAATAGGCTCTTTCGCGCCATGGTGGCTCAGGTGAACAAACCAGGCTCTCTCGGAGGTGGTGGTGGTGACCTCGATTGCAACTACTTAGAGAATACCAAGACCTTGATTTGTGCTCTCAATCTTCTCTCTCGCAACCACCTTTTTCCCCAAGATGTCTTCGACTCCATCTCCTCAATCTATTTTAGCGGTGACAACATTGACAGAGGAGATGTCGCGAAAGGCGTCGTCGTCAACGGTGATGGTGACAGTGTTGGTGGATTTGATGTCAATGTTGTTGAGAAGGTTTCGATGAGATATACTCATCTTTGAATTTGACTTTTCTTGGAATTTGGATCGATTTTGTGGCTGTGATTTGAATTTGCAGGTTCAATATCTCTGGAGATGAGTTTAATATCTTTTCTAGTAGTGGGTTTTATTGTTGTTGTTGCACGCTTTAGGCAGTAGCAGCTGTTGTGCAATAGATTGGGCTCATTTTGTGATCTATTTTAATAATTTGAACTGTTCACTTTTTAGAAGATAACAAGAAGAACATACCTATAAAAAATTAACGTTATCGGACATCTATAGCCCTTTTATTAAATCACATTTGTATTTAGTTTTATATTTTAAATTACACTTATCATTTATTTTCTTAGGTACAAATGTGATTTGATAAAATGGTTACCGATATCTAATTAATTTGATTTTTTATAAGTATATTCTACTCGATATTTTTTAAAAAGTAAACAGTTCGAATTATTAAAACAAGCTCCCTAATGGGCCTAATTTACTCCACAATAATCCTCTTTTTGTAGTAGTTATTTCTCTTCATTATAAGGGTTTATGTAGTTGTTTGTTTCTTTAATAGGTGGTAAATTGGTGGGTTGAACCGGTCAAAATGGGTTATGCATTTAAAGCAACTCAATCCAAACTTGCCTATTTAATAAATGGGTTTAAATGGGCTGTGTTGAATTAGATACGGCTTGGATAAATGATTAAAAATAACTCATTTACTTGATCTCTTTTCTTCTATTCTTTTTCAGATAAAAGACAGTTTTAGTCCTTGAAGTATGCGTTGTTTTTCATTTTAGTCTCTTAAGTTTCAATTTTGTTATTTTAGTTCTAAAAGTTGTCAATTTGGTTTAGGAATAACGTCTGCCTACATTGATAACATGAATATGAACAAAAGATTATTTTAGTCCATAAAGTATGTGTTTCTTGTCATTTTAATCCCTCAATTTTTAAATTTTGTCATTTTGGTTCTCAAAATTGTTAATTTGAGTCAATTTGGTCTTAGCTCAAATTAACGACTTTGAGGATCAAAGTGACAAAATTTAAAACTTGAGAGACTAAAATGACAAGAAACGCATACTTTTGGGATCAAAATCATCTTTTATCCTAGAGTAAAATACTTTTTCCATTATCAATATATGCCGACGTTAGAGATAGGACTAAATTGACTCAAATTGACAATTTTGAAGATCAAAATGACAAAATTAAAACTTGAAGAACTAAAAGGACAAATAATGCATACTTTAAGGACTAATTTTTTTTTTTATTATTTTTATCATTTTTTTATTTTTATAAAAAAATTAATTGTTTATTTAAAAAAAATTTAAAATTTTTGTATGATGATGGTGGCGGAGGTGGAATGGAGGTGGTGGTAAAGTAGTGATGGTGGTGGAGTATTGACGATGGTAATGGTGGTGATGTGATGACGGTGGTGGAGTGGTGGTGATATGATTATAGGGCCATTGTTGTAGTTTCTTGTAAGTTAAATGTTTGATCATTAAAAAGTAGAAACATAGGAGCCTCTTTGGTGTAATTATATAATTATTTGTTACTATTCGATAATATATATAAGTTTGATATATACTTTCAAAATAAATAACTAATATAAATACATCGACATGTTTGATAAATAGAAAAAATTAAAAGTGTTTTTTTCTTATTTCTAAAAACTTAATTTTTTAACTTATTTGAAATGTAAAAGTAGTATTAAACCGACAATCACATACTTAGAAACTATTTATATAAATTATGCCAAACAGGACAAGTTGTACTAAATAGTCTCAATTATCACAAAGAAAATACATAGCATCTTGTATTTTTAGAAAATGTTATAGTATATACTCTTCAAAAGGTGTATCGTATACACCTTATAATTAAAGAAGAAAATGACATAACTTTATACTTTTTGAGTAATAATAATAATAAAAAAAAAGGTCATAACTAAATAACGCATGAGACATAACAAAAAATCTCGTGAGTCATAACTAAAATAAGATCATAACTAAATAAGAAAATTGGTTATAATAATAATAAAAAAAAAACATAATATAAGAGTGCATATAGTTGATGGTGTATACAATACATTTTTCCGTATTTTTTAGGAGTGAGAAAGGAATACGTAAAATCCACAAACCAAACCAATCCAGTTCAATCGGGTAGATTTGGTTTCGTGGTCCGATTCTAGATTGAAAATTTGAGGAAAACGGATCGGTTCTGGATTTCACTTTACAATTCCAGATTAGAATTGATCCAGACCGTATGTAACTTAAACCATGTACATATGCATGTTTATATTTTATACTTGTTATATATCGAATTATATGTTTATTTACTAGATATTCTATTTGTTTAAGTGAATGGTAGAACAATATACATATTTATGATTTAGAAAAATCATGGACAAATTAATATTGAAATTAAAATGCTATATGATTTAAATTTTTTTTTTTATAAATTGATTTTGTGAAATCATGGTTCCAAATTGTGTCGAACTGTGTTGAAATGGTTTGGTTCGGATTGATTTTATAATTTAAATGGATTGATTTAGTTTCGATTTTCACTATAAAAAATTAAGGTTTTAAAGACTAAAATTTAAGGACAAAATTATTTTTTATGGACCAAATATTTTTGTTGCGAAAAGTGTCGCCATTATATTTTTAGCAACGGAAATTGGACATTAGCGATGAATTATTATCATTTTTAGACCAAATTTTTTGTCTCAAAAAATAAACCATTTTGAGACCAAATTATTTTGTCACTAGAAGTCTATTTATTAGTGACATTTCAAAATTTTGTCGCTAAAACTTTACTTTTGAATTTTCGAGACTACCTTTTAGCGACTATCCTCACAACGATAGAAATTTGTCCCTAAATATCTTTTGCAACAAAATTTTCACTTTTAAGGATTAAAAAATTTGGTCTGTAAAAATTTTATATGTTGTAGTGTTTCATGAAACTACAAATAACAAATTAGTCATAATTTTACCCCCAAACCAAATCAATCTGGATCATACGCAACCCTAGTATTTTTATCCTTAAATTGAGTAGAAAATGTGGACTTGTGACTATGAAGCTTACCATCCCTTGTTTTAAGCGTGCAAGCCTGATTCCAGTGAAGCACCTTCTTTTCTTGTAATTTAATTATGAGGACAAATTATACTGTTAGTTGAGTATTTTATTTTTTATATTATTTTAATCTCTATAATTTTAATTAGATTAATTTTGATTTTGAACTTTTGATTTTGTCTTAAATTGGTCTAATTGCTTTCAATTGTTAGTATTTTTTTATGACAAATGCGTATATGAGTGATATGTGTCATATTTGTAGAAGCAAAATTATAAACTTTATAAATTTAGTGATTTAATCTCAATTAATTTAATTAAAATTTTATGTCAAAAATTTTAATAACATTATTAATTTGACTAAATTAAAGTAAAATTTAAAATTAAAAATAAAAAATTGAATCAATTAAAAATATAAGAATTATTAATATAATTTATGCTTAATGATAAAGTAGAGAGGGACCAAAGGAGAAACATCCCCGGTGCACACCAACACACTCTCTCACATCACATCAATCACATGTTTTAGGTTTTAATATTGGAAAAACTACCGCAGATTTTTTTAAAAAAAAAAAATATAAAAACATGTGAGATATAAGCGATTTTGTAATGGGGTGAAATGCTGTGACCCTTCTGTATTTATGTAATTTTTTTTTATCCCATTGTGATGTGATTCTCTCTTTAATATTCACAGTATGAAACTGTGGCTCTGTTTGGTGGAGTTGTGAAAAAGTGATTATAACTTAAAACTTAACAGTTTATAACTTATAGCTGTGAACATAAATTGATTTTTGACTTATAAATTAAGCTTTTCCTCCCCCACTCAAAGAATAAGTTGATTTTTGACTTACAAAAAGTTATAAGCTGCATTGTTAAGCTGAACCAAACACATCAAAATAGTTTAAATTAAGCTAAAAGCTAAAATAAGCCCTACCAAACTGGGCTTGTGTAAGGTTTCTTCTCTTTGATTCTGAACTACATATATGCATGGTTATTAGAATCCTAATTCGAATGGTAAGATCTTCCGATTTTATAATTTCAGTTAGGCCAAACGATCCGAATCATACTAGAATCTTAAATTTAATAAAATCTTAAAATGACTACGATATTCATAAAATTGTGTAGAATCACATACGATCCCGATTCTACTACGATCCCGGTCCTATATTTTTTTTTTGTTATTATTTATTTCTTATATATATATATATATATGTATATGTGTATATCTATATGGAAAATTTGACTATAAACTCTTTTTCAAATGTCTTTTCCAATTTATGTTAACATAAAAAATGTATTATATCAAATTTATTAATTTTCTTTAGCTTTTTTTAAAAAATTACGAAACATATATTATCATTATCGATAATTTTTTATTTTATTTTACATTAAAAGTAAAATTTTATAATTCTCAATCTGATTTTACAATTCGATTCACAAGTCTCTTTTTAACGATCCTATATAGAATTTTGATTTTAATAACTTTGCATATATGTGTGGTAACATTTTTACCCACCTTGGAATCTTGGATTTTCTAGTGGATTGGGAATCTTAAGTGGTGTGCAAGTCATACATGCATGTAAGATATTTGATAAATGTTTTGATATTTTTAGTATTATTCTTAATAAAATTAAAAATTAAAAATTAAATGTTAAAATTTTCAAGTTAAAAAATTATTTGATAAAAATCTAAGTGCTGAATTAAAATTTGTTTAATATGTATAATATTAAATTTATTAATTTTTATTTTTAAACCATATTTTTCAATTTTATATTGTGATATATTGAGTGGTTATTGGTGGTGGTGGTGGTGGAGGCAATAATAGTGCCTACAGCACAAATGGCAATAGTGGTGGAAATAGAAAGATAGATGTTATGGTTACGATGGAGGGATAATGTAATGGAGATAAAAAATAAATAAAAATAAAAAAGGTGGCGGCGATGGTGTAATCATGGTAGTTATTGTGCTAGTAGAATGATAATGATAGTAGTGATTATGGCAACGATAACAATGCTCGTGAAGGTGGACGGTTGCACTAGTTGTTGTATTGGTGATGGTAATGACAGTAGCGACTGTGGTGGTGGATAGTAAAATAATAGTGTTACTTATGGTCATGATGACAATGGTGATGAAGGCTGTGGTCATGGAAGGGTGGCGGATAGTGGTAACGACGGATGTTGATGTTTATGTATAATTAATATAAATTTAGTCAGAATTAAATAAGTTTTCTATCATTCAAAATTTTCTTAATTTTTAACTGATATTTTAAGAGTCACTTAAATATTTCAATAATGCCATTTGTAGTTATCAAACAGACTTAATTGATTTTTAATTTTAAGTGCTAAATTAGGCTATCAAACACCACCTTTGATAAAAATGAAAACTGAAAATTGAAAATCAAGTATTAAAAACTGAATACTGAATTTTTTAAGTGAAAAGCTATTTGATAAAAAATTAAATACTAAATTAAAAAATGTTGTTTGATACGTGTAGATACGTGTATAAGATCAAATTTTAAATTTATTATTTTCAAATTGCATCTATCAATTTTTATATTTAGATGATAAGTTGGTGGTGATAGAGGAGGAGACGGTAGCATTAGCTATGGCGCTGATGGCAATGGTGGTGGAGATAGAATGATACTAGTTATGGTGATGGTAGAAGAGTAATGTCATGGGGTTAAAAAAGAGGTAACTTTGGCGGTGTAACGATGGTAGTTATTTGTGGTGGTAGTTATAGCAATGGTGACAATGATTGTGTAAGTGAAGAGTTGTAATAGTTGTTGTAGTAATGGCAGTGATTACTGTGATGATGATTTTAAAATGATGATTGTGTTTGTGGAAACAATGACAATGATGATGAAAGGTAGTCACTACAAGAGAAAGCACCTTTACTGACTAATTTTGGCGACTAAAACATTTTTAGTCGCCAAAAGTATATTTTTTTGTGACTAAAATTGATTTTGGTCGGCATTGGTTCCACAGTTACCTACTAAAATGTTTTAGTCGGCAAATATTTTCAATTAGCAACTAAATTTTAAATTAGTCGGCAAAAATTAGCCTTTTTAGCGACTAAATAGTATATTAGTCACTGTTGGTGTAGTATTTAGGCTAAAAAATTAAAATTAAATCTATAATATACACTTTTTCCCAACTAAAATATTGATTAGTCACTAAGTTGGCTTTACCGACACTACAAGAAAAGAGGGTAAAAAACACGGAAGCATTTGCGACAGCGATTTTACCGTCGCAAAAAATGGGTTTTTGCGACGGCAGGTTATACCGTCTGTAGACACCCCATTTTTGACCGACCTTAAGACTTAGACGTCACCAGTTGAGCGCTCGGTGATGTTGCATTTCGTGCTCGTTCTGAGGTTTCAGAGTCTCGGCTGCGAGCCTTGCCTCCAGACTTTGGGCTCTTTTTGTGCCTTGTCTCGGTTTGTGAACCGGGTCCTGTTTTCTCCGTTTTCTCTTCCCAAAGGGAGGGAGAGGTCTCGTAGACCATCTCTCAGTGGCCGTAGGCTACGTTTCATGATCGTAGGCCATTTTTCCCGTTTGGAGGCCAGTTTCCGGTTTTCGGAGCCGTCGGCCGTGTGCCTCGGTTTGGGACAGCTTAACTACTTCCGTTTGCTCTGATATTTGGCACACACCTTATTTCCTTCTTTTAGAGGGACACTGTGGTCCGGGAGACCACCTTCGTGGTCATACGCCACTTCCGGTGCCTAACAGCTTGTTTTCGGGGCCCCGAAGCGCGAGTTTTGGCCCCCGAACCTTCGTTTTGCATCCATTTTGGTCCGTTTTTGGTAGGGACCCTATTTTCACTGTTAGGAGGGTGGTAGGATGGTGGCCGGCCACTTTTTCCCCAGAAAATCCAGTTTTCTCATTTTCTCTCTCCAAAAGTTGATTTTTCCCACTTTTGAACCACAATTTCTGGCTTTTCATACCACCATTGTGTTGTGTTCATCTGGGAGGCCACCAATATGGGTAGGCCAGCCAGAAATTCATCTTGACCCTTTTGAACCTTGCTTAAAAGCTAGCTTTTCTCTCTCATGGGTCACATTTTCTGACTTTTCTCCACAGGGCTGTGTTCTACTCATCTGGGAGGCCACTTTTCCGGGTAGGCCGACCAGCAATTTTGCTTGAACCTTTTGACCCCTGGTCGGCCGACTAGGGGGAGTGGCCGGCCGGCCACTTGAACTGGTCGGCCTGCTTCTTGCTTTTTGCCCTCTCTGAATACTTTACAACTGTGCCAGCTGGGGGGCATTTGGTGCATCCTCCATACACGTGTATGGAGGATCTTTGAAGCTTCCAAGAGAAGCTTTGGCCTATCTTCTCTATAAGAGAGGCCCTCCTCTTCATTTTCAAGGGTTGAACAAAATTGACTAAGGCATATAACCTCCCTCCTCCATTGTCACTATTCCAAGCTCCAAAACCCTAATTTTCTTGGTCCATTTGCACTACAACCCTTAGCACCACACCTCCATCATCCATTCTAGCACCTTGGAATTCATTTGTAGAGGTTGAAAGCTCACCAACTTGGTCCGAAAGCTACTGGAGGTCGGCTCTTCAAGGGTAAGTGTCTATTTCCCATAAACTTGCATTTTTTTGCTTCATTACTTAGCTTCGCTTGCAAGTATTTCTGGGCTTTGTGATAAACTAGAAAGTGTCATATTTTGAGCTCCTCTTCAACTTTGTTTAAGGGAACTTTTCTTTTTGAGGTCATCTACTTCCCCTTACCCTCTATCTCTCTTTTAGGGCTATTTTTGCATCATACTTTAGCCTTACTTGTGAACTTTTTCGAGATTTGTTATGAACTGAAAAAAGCCTTGTTTTGACCTCCTCTTTAAGTTTTCTTGAGGTCACTTTTCTGTTTGGAGTCATCTCCTTCCTTGCATGATTCATTCCTTCATATTTAGGGCTATGTATTAGAGCATTTGCATTAGACTTGTTTTGGCCTCTTAGCCACTGAAATCCAGGGGATTTTCAGTGGCTTTGATGAGGTTTTGAGCTTTGAAATCATAGAGGGGTGACCCTCTCACCCCTCATTTTCTTTACTAGCATCATTGGCTTTCCAAAGGGGCTCTATTTTGCATGCATTGAAGTCACTTTTTGGGCCCAATTTTGTGGGTTTTAAGGTCTGCCTTAGGTCTGTCCGGGGCCCCTTTGATCATATTTCATGTCCATAGTGCATGTGTAGAACAATTCCATTTAAGGCCTTTTGAGGGGGCCTTTCATCGTATGCTTCCTTGACTGATTTCAGGGCCAATTTTGTGAGTTTTAGGGCTGTCATAATGCATTTCCAGAGTTGGTTTGGTCATGCTTCATGTCTATCTTGTATGTGCTTAACAACCCCTTGAATGGCCTTCCAAAGTAGCCCCTAATTTTTGCATGCATTGGCTGCATTTTAGTGATTATTTGGGCATATTTTGGCATATTTTATTCACTGTTTTTGGCTGGTTTGATGAGTTCTCATTTTCTTTATATGCATGCCATGTAAATCATGCTTGCTAGCCAATGTTGCATGCTATTTTAGCCCATCATGTTAGCATCTTTTGGCCATGTTCTAAACTAGAAATGTGCATGTTTTGGGACTGCCTTGGCTCTGTATTTTGACTTCATGATCAAATAATGCTTGCTTTGTATACTTGTAGTTCAATACATGTTCCTAGTTTTGAGTTTCGAGGCTTATTCCATGCATCGGGTGCCATATTTCCATGTTTCAGGATCATTTAGCATCATGTTTCAGTGCTGGAAATTATATGTTTGTATGCCATCTTTCATCCCTTGCCATGCTTTGGTAGAGGGGCATTTGATGCCTTAGGTTTAGTCCTCGGTATGCGTGCATGTGTGTGCACGCATTTCGGTTGTCCCATTTTCATCTCATGGCCACTGATGTGAGTGTGGCTGAGGTCCATTCATGTTGGTGTAAGTCCATTATGCATTGTGTATGCCTTTTCAATTCATAGCATTGCGTATGCTAAGTTGCGCGTTAGAGCATCGTGTATGCCATGTTATATCGAGCATTGTGTATGCCATTTCATAGCATTGCGTATGCTAGGTTGTATGTTAGTCGCATTGTGTATGCCATCTCATTCGCATTGTGTTTGGGATAGGAGTTAGCCCGAGCACGGGAAACGAGGTACGTTTCGTACTCCGAGTGACGGAACGTGTCTCAATTCCCTGTCGCCGACACTTCAGATTACCCATGATGGAGTTTCGGTCTTGTTGTGTTTTCATGTGCATTCATTTCATATTGAGTCGTGCAATTCGACTCCTCGGCCATCATGCATCGATATACGTGATTGGTGGCACGAGGATCGAGGACTACACTCCCTGAAGAGTAGTCATGCATACATATGTGAAAATACTTTGCCATGCCCCTTTGTTGCTCTCTGTTGCAGTAAATCAGAAATCAGCGGCCTTCTGGAGCTTTGCACAATATTCTGAGAAAAATTACAAATAGAGGCAAACCAGGACATCGCAATGGATTTTCACGCAAGGCAACTCAAGCATACATCATACATCATTCATCATTCGGAATAAGAGCTGAGGCAGTCCGTGGATTTGCATGCTAATTTATCTGTTTTTCTAGATTAATTTTTTAATTAATTAGGGTTTTGTAATATTTAATTATTCATTCCGGACTGTAATTATTTATTCGGACTGTATATTATTTATTTGGACCCTCCGAGTGAGGGCACAACTGTAATAAGTATGTGTGCGTGTGATGTATGTCTTCCAACCCCACGTCTTTCTCCCTTTTATTTACCAACTTATGATGGTTAGGTTAGGGCATGTTTCAATTAGCATACTTATGCTTGTATGTTTGCATCATTCATCTGTCTTGCATGCACCGGGCTCAGCGCATCATACTAACTGCATTTGTATTTTAATTCCAAATTGAATACGTGTTAGCTGTAGCATCATCATATGCCATCTTAGAATAGCCGAGCCTATTGTAGTTACATTTTTGCATGTGTTACATTAGGCATTTCTCTATAGTTAGGATCACGCATGGATTTCTAACGTAGCTTTTGTTTTGGCTTGGAGTACTCGGTAAGTTTTATGCTTTAGCATCCTTGCATGCGTGTGAGTGACTGCTATGATAGCATGCTTACCATGAGGCTATGTGCTTATGTGATATATCTGCCTGAATGCCTGTGGGTGAAGGTTGGGTTATTTGGATTGGAACAATTCATCAATTGTGAGTTTTAAGTCCACTTGAGAGTGGCAAATCATCTTGTTTTCTAAGCCCACCTGAGGGTGGCAAATTCACATTTTAGCCTACTTGCGAGTAGCAAACCGCTTTTCGAAACAAACATGAAATGTTTTGTTCCAATTCAGGCGATCCAGTCTATACTTGTATGCTGTGCGCATCACATGGTAAATCTAGGCTAATAATCGGAATAAGAACGCATAATGTTTTCAAAGCTAGATATCATGATTAGTAGAGGCCGATCTTTGATCGGGCGAGCGGGGGTGCTTACGAAGTGACCTTCCCCAATCGTACCCAAGTTCCCGAGCCGAGGCAACTTTGGTGATGACGGACACATGGCCTTAGGTAGCGAGTCAGGGTTTCCTAAATTCCCCCAAAATAAATATTTAGGTGGCGACTCTGTATCTGGCAAAGCAGTCCATGTTTGGCACTTCTTTCAAAAAATCTGTTTTCAAAAACGATTAGCCGGATTTAGACTCTTTAATGATTTCATCGGTCTTGCATTGCACTTTGCGAGATTAGATACAGGACCGTGACTTTGAGTCCTGAACTGTAGTGAGCCCAATGAACAAAACGGGGGGGATTTCCTCTCGGGACATTCGGGGACGTCTACAGTTTCTGGCGACTCTGCTGGGGAGTTAGAGAACTTGACTCGAACTCATGATATCTTGTTTTGACTGCACTTATGTGTTTCTTTGCATTGCATTTGCATTGGTGCGCCTAGGACACCGTGTTTGCCATCTGCTATTCCTGAACGGTTTGCCGGAGGCTCGTTTCGAGAAGCGTGCCATAAGGCTGACCGATTACAGGCTCTGCCAGTGTGGGAACACAAATCCCAGTTTTATCGGGGCACCCTTTTTGACCATTCGACCTAGTGCATATTCGGAATCCATAGTGGCCATTCCAAACTAGGACAGGTTGCTTATCCGTTTATAGGTTGTTTGAAACCGCTGCGTGCATAGTGAAACCCTAGTTCTTGACAAAATAGGACAGGGAAACCTTACCTCGACATAGGGGTGTTTTCGCTCTTACTTGTTTGTTATGTGCTTTTAGAGTGCGTCTCTATACGAATGCATGTATCAGCTTACAAGTTTGGGCATCAGGCCTGCGGGCACCAATTCAGTATTTCTGGGTATCAGGCCTGCGGGCACCAGTTCAGTATTTTGAAATCAGTTATCTGCGGGTATCAGATTCAGCTTCCGGGACAGTGATTTGGGAGTAGTGATTTGGGAATAATGATCGGTCTTTGAGAACAGTGTATCAATTGCGTGTTAATTATACCCGACTGTGTGTTGTGTTTATTTACGCCATTGGCTGTCCGTTCCTCTTATCGTTTATTTCCTTATTATTGCTTTATTTATCTTTTTGCTAGGGTAGTTTAGCACAATTGCTCCAGACCAAGCAGATATTCCCCAAGCACTCTGGACAAGAGGTCGCCGACTCAATCGATCTGAGGATCTGGTCGACGGACAACCAGTGTTCCACTCTCTACCCCCGGTTATCAGACGAAGGTCAAAAAGGCGCAGTATATCTGAGCAGAGGTTACCAGAGCAGCGGATTACCCTATCAGTGGACAGTCGGATTGAGATCCCAATTGTTGCTATAGAGATAGACCTGCCAGTAGTTCAGACAGATCAGGGCAGTATGGCGGGACCGACAGGAGTTGAGGAAATGATGTGTCAGATGCAGGACACCATGAGAGCCATGCAGCAGGATGCTGTTTGCCGAGATAAATTTGCCAAACAACAGGCCGAGATCATGGCCCAACAGGCAGAGTTAATTGCCAGATTGCAACAACAAGCCGGAGCATCTGCTTCACACCCAGTTCCTCCCCCACCAGGAATCCCGACACCCGAAGAGGCACCAAATGTCCAGGCAAATACGGACATACCAACGGGGCCAGCTCCGCCCCCTATTCTACCCCAGCTATCTAAGGCACCTACGCCTGTCAATCAATCGGACTCTCCCTTCGAGTTCGAGGTAGACCATACAGCACTGAAATTGAGTAAGCTTGAAAAGTTGTTCAAGAAATCCCAAGGGGTAAAGGCTATCCCGGATATCGAGGATGGATATACCGACCTGGCTGTTACGCTGTCGGATAGGTTTAAAATGCCGCAAATTGATTGCTTCGACGGATCTGGGGACCCCATGGTGCATCTCCGGCTATTTTCAGATATACTATGGCCAATGGGCCTCACCAGACCACAAAAGCTTTCACTATTCGGTCGGACCCTGTCGGGTGTGGCCGCTATCTGGTATGTGAAGTTAGAGGATGATGTCAAGCGGAGTTGGGATGAAATGGCCGAGGCCTTTGTTGCGCAATACTCTTACAATACCCAAATCGAGATTACGACCTGAGATCTCGAAACAACAAGGCAGGAGCCTAAGGAGAGCTTCTCGGATTTTGTAACTCGGTGGAGGGCGAAGGCTTCGATAATGACCCTGAGGCCTACCGACAAAGACCAAATTAGGATGATTGTGCGCAATCTCCAGCCAAAACTGATGCAAAAAATGATTGTGCTCCCCTTTCCCACTTTTTCAGATCTACATGAAATAAGGGTACAAATTGAAGATGCAATGAAACAAGGTCTGATTGACCAAGATAGAGAGCAACCCAGAAGAACCTTTAACCGCAACAACAATACAGGCCCAAGTGGCGCTGCAACTGCAAGAGCTTCGAAGGTGAGCGTGGTCACCACCATTCCCCCTCCCCTTCCAAGACCCATGGCAGCTACACCTTTCTCCGGCGCGTCCGGAAGCAACACACAAACCACTCGATTCCAACCCAGAGGCCAAAGAACCTTCACCCCACTGTATATGCCCCTGTCCAAGGCTCTAGGGGTATTAATCAGGAAAGGGCATCTAAAACCCCTGGAGCCGAGGCCATTGCCAAATCCACTCCCTCCTTCCCATAACCCAGCAAAATACTGCGCATATCACCAACAACATGGTCACGACACTGACCAATGTTTCAGATTGCGTCATGAAATTCAAGACCTCATTGACAAGCAGGTGATTGTACCTCCAGAAAAACCCAATGTCACAACAAACACTCTCCCACCGCACAACCAAGCTCCACCTCCCAAAAGAATTAACTTCATCCAAACTGGGGTCGTGTCTTACGATCCCAGCATATATATCACTCATTCCCACCTACCTAAGCTAGAGGTGCTCCTTCCTGACTGCACTGACTCTTTGTGCATGTTGGACATCTCCAGAACCCAACCCGAGCCAATGGTGGTGATTGGCAAAGATAGAACGGAAGAGATTTCAGAGGAGGATGGAATTGTCCGATCAAGGTTTGAGCAGTCTGGGAGTGTCGCTAGGGAAGCCTATTATCCGAGTGATTACATTCTGCCAGCAGGCCAGTTTGAGCCTAATATTGAATTGCCAGAGAGGACAGAGCTGTGTGTAATCCGAGGAGATGGATTTGAGCGGGGGACAGATGGTTTGACGGCTGTGGAAGAAGACTTGGCCAACCTCCAATTTCTCAACGACCAAGATCCAAGAGACACGGCAGTCAACTGGTTTGATTATGAGGAATCGGCAGAGGCTACTGGGTGGCTTGATGACTTGCCAAACGTTGTTGACGAAGCTCAGTTAGAACAAGACTCGGCAGGGGCAAGTATATCAGTGGTGGTCGGAAGGGCTGGAAATCAGAATGAATCGCCGGAGAGCGTCGGTGCTAAGAATTTCGCTCGAGACTTGGGCATTATGAATGGGGGAATTGTTGAACAACCAATTGTACTGACACAGCTGGAACAAGAAAGGTTTGAGGATGCCGAGATAATTAGGAAAGCTAAGGGCCCTGAGGGGACTGAGAGTGCTGTGTGCACGAAGATAGAGAATGCTGCGAGCATGTGGACGGAGAGTGCTGCGGGTGCAATTGAACCGGAGCCAGACAGGTGTCTGTTGGCTGCCAACGGAATGTGGTAGGAGGACGATGATTTATGTCTTGCCCACATGGATAAGGATTGGGGGAGCAATCAGCCAGATGATGCCTGGTATATCGGTGAGGTCGATCATATGACGAGAAGCGGGCGGTATTTCAAGCCCCCGCACCTAGACCAGCCAGAGGCATCTGGAAAGGATAAGGAAGTTGAGAGGCAGAAAGAGAAGCAAGTCGAAGAAGAGGCTGTACTGAGGCAGTTAAAGAAGATACAAGCAGACATCTCCATCTGGGGATTGCTTATGGCATCGCGAGTACATCGACAAGCTGTCTTATCAGCCATGGATAAGGCCAAGCTCTCTATAGACATCATGCCTGAACAGCTAGTGGGTTTAGTTTTTCCGGGAGGAGCTACCCCGATATTGACCTTTTCTGACAAAGAACTGCCACCTGAGGGTGCGAACCATAACAAGCCACTCTACATCTCCGTGGAGTGCGGAAATAAATGGATACCCGTGGTGCTTGTCGACACAAGGTCCGCCATCAATGCATGTCCAGCGAGGACTGCCTATGCAATTGGCTTGAAGACTGCGGATTTTGTACCAACAGCCCAGGTGATTCGGGCATATGACAACACAAGCCGAGAAGTCATGGGAACAGTGAAAATTCAGACCAAGGTTGGGCCAGGGCAACATGAAATTGACTTTCACATCCTAGAGGTTCCCGCTACTTTCAATCTGCTCTTGGGGCGGCCGTGGCTGCATCAAGTGAAGGCAGTTTCTTCTGCCTTACATCAAATGGTAAAATATCCCCATGGAAAGGGAGTAGCCATTGTTTTTGGGAATTCATCGATCCATCCACCGCCGGAAGTATCTACGCCAGTTTTAGAAATTGGAGGATGTGTTCTTATCCGGTTTTACCCTAGCTGAGGCCCGGGTCGTGCAGACATCTTAGCTGTTAATGAGGGGGTGTATGTCAGTGCTCAATCAGTATACCTCATGAACAAGCTTCAACATATCCCCTGGATGGGATTGGGAAAGAGCGGCCGGAAGGGCGTCTCAGCATCGGCCGAGGTGCCACATAACCCACATACCTTTGGTTTGGGTTATCTGTCCACCAAAGAGGATTGGATAAGGAAGGGTAAGGAGATGGCTGGGAGAGCCAGAGTGAAGAAGGCGGGGAAGCCTTTTGACTTAATGCACCGGCCCATTCAGGGTACCCTAAACGGACGCTTCGTCCGGGAGGGGGAGGACTTTCCGTTCTGTGGCTTCCCAGAGTCGTGGCTGAACGCGGAGAGGAAGCGCATGCCGGGGTTTGAGATTTTCTTTGACCTGCAATTACCCGGGGATGACGTTGCCAAAGAGAAGACAGACCCATTAGCTGAGGCTGAGCAGAGTAAGGAAGTGCAGTCTGAGGACGCTGAAAATGAAATGGGGGTAGCGCTGGCATGTCTACTTTCAGATCCTCCGATTGAACAGAAGTGCTTGGGGGATAACTTCTCGGTATGCGTGATCGGGAATGGAACGGCTGCGGGCCTACCGACAACTATTTTGGATGCATTTATCGCACCCTTTCTCATCTGGCAGTATGAAGAGGGATTTTTGTCCAGCAGCACCGGGTCAGGTAGTGAGCCGGAATTTGATTCCTCCAAATCTTGTGAGTCGGAATCAGGTTCCAGCTCAACTGAGTCTGAGTCCGGTATTCCTGGGGATGATAACCCGGATGTTACAGTCTTGTCCAGGTAGTCTTTTTCTTTCTCTTTTGAGTCTGTTGTAACCGAGGAATCGGACGATTTGGATGTGCTTAATGAGAATCTAGCAGCTGTGGTTTCTGAGTACTTTTCTGTGCCCTTGATTTATTGCATTAATTCAGACTTTCAAAATTTTGATGAAAACGACGAGGAAGAAATTCCTCCGGTTTTGCAACGCTTAATTGAACAAGAGTAGGAAAGATTTGTTAAACCCTTAATGGATGAAATCACTACTGTGAATATCGGTACTGAGAAGGACCCGCGGCTGGTCCAGATCGGGTCCACGTTGTCTTGGGAGGAACGCGAGCGCTTAGTCGCTTTATTAAAAGATTTCAAAGATGTTTTCGCGTGGTCCTACGAAGACATGCCTGGAATCGATCCTGAGATTGTACAGCACCGGATCCCTCTTGACCCCGAGGCCCGACTCGTTAAACAAAAACTCAGGAGGATCCGCCCGGACTGGGCCCTCAAGATTAAGGAAGAAGTCACCAAGCAAATTGATGCAGGTTTCCTGCTGGTATCCGAATACCCAACTTGGTTGGCTAACATCGTTCCAGTACCAAAGAAGGATGACAGGATCTGAGTATGCGTGGATTTTAGGGATTTGAACAGAGCTAGTCCGAAGGACGACTTTCCCCTGCCGCACATTGATGAGTTAGTGGACTTCACAACGGGGCATGCTTTGCTTTCGTTTATGGATGGCTTCTCAGGCTACAATCAGATAGTGATGGCACCTGAAGACCGAGAAAAGACTGCCTTCACCACCCCGTAGGGGACATACTGCTACAGAGTGATGCCATTTGGGTTGAAGAATGCTGGAGCTACATATCAACGGGCCGCAACCACAATATTGCATGACATGATCCACAAGGAGGTTGAGGTGTACGTGGACGACATGATTGTCAAGTCCAAAGAAAGGGAGGGCCACTACACTGCCTTGCAAAAGTTCTTTCAAAGGATCAGAGAATTCCGATTGTGGCTAAATCCTCAGAAGTGTACGTTTGGTGTCACAGCAGGGAAAATGTTGGGGTTTTTCATTACACAGAGAGGTATCGAAGTCGACCCTTCCAAAATCAAGGCCATCTTAGAAATGCCACCACCAAGGACTGAAAAGGAGGTGTGAGGCTTTCTGGGTAAAGTGCAATTCATAAGACGGTTTATCTCAAAATTAATCTTGACTTGTGAACGACTTTTTGGTCTTCTGAAGAAAGGAAAGAAATTCCAATGGGACGGCCGATGCCAAGCTGCTTTTGAAAAGATCAAGGAATATTTACGGAACCCACCCGTGTTGTCACCGCCGAAGCCGGGGAGACCATTGATATTGTATCTTTCAGTAACTGAGACCACAATGGGCTGCATGCTCGTGCAGGAATCAGAGGACAAAGTGGAGAGGGCCATCTACTATCTGAGTAAGAAGATGCTAGAGTATGAGACTCGTTACACACCGTTGGAAAAGGGTTGCTTAGCTTTGGTATGGGCTACCAGGAAGCTGCGACATTACCTTTTAGCTCACTCTGTAATGTTGGTCTCGAGATTAGATCCCATCAAATATCTCTTCGAGAAACCGGCACTTACGGGTAGGCTAGCTCGTTGGTTGTTGCTTTCCGAATTCGATCTAAAATATGTGACACGCAAGTCGGTCAAGGGAAAAGCAGTAGCAGAATTCTTAGCCGATCATCCAGCGGAAGGAGGTGAAGCAGTTAAGTACTTATTCCCAGATGAGGCCATTTTGCATATCGACGACGAGTTTTGGACGATGTATTTTGACGAAGCGTCAAACTAGTACGGGTATGGGATAGGGGTGTTACTAATAGCACCCGACAACTCCTGTATCCCTCTAGCATTCAAACTCCGATTCAAAGTCTCGAACAACAAAGCAGAATATGAGGCATGCATTGCCAGTCTAGAAGCAGCCCTAGAACTA
>NW_021026127.1:1301468-1312380 GCF_004153795.1 Camellia sinensis | reverse complement strand
GATCGGGGCTGTCACTCCGAAGGGGTTTAACGGGCATGAGTTCATCCTGGTCGCAACAGATTATTTCACGAAGTGGGTTGAGGCCCAATCCTATGCGGTGTTGAAGGCGTCACATGTTGCAAAGTTCATCAGAAACAACATCATCTGTCGTTATGGGTTCCCAAACGAGGTCATTTCAAATAATGGTTCCCACTTCAAGAAGGAAGTGATTGACCTGTTGGAGAAATACAACGTGGCTTTTCAAAAGTCGTCTACATATCGGCCACAAACCAATGGAGCGGTCGAAGCCGCCAACAAGAATATCAAACACATATTGCAGAAGATGGTGGAAACCTACCGGGATTGGCCAGACAAGCTGCCGTTTGCTCTGTGGGGGTACCGGACTTCAATTAGAGCTTCTACTGGGGCGACTCCGTATTCATTAGTTTATGGGATGGGAGCCGTTCTACCTATTGAAATTGAGGTTCCGTCTTTGCGAGTGCTGGCTGAGTGTCAGATAGCCGAAGCAGATTGGCAACAGAACAAATGAAGCAGATTTGAAGAACTCATGCTTTTTGACGAACGCAGACTGAAAGCACTGTACCATGTTCAAGGATATCAGCGCAGAATTGCCAGGGCTTTTAACAAGAAAGTTAAGTCCAGAAATCTAAAAGAAGGAGATTTGGTGCTCAAGGACAACCGAGCTCCCATCCACGACCCAAGGGGCAAGTTCAGACCCAATTGGACGGGTCCCTACATAATCAAAACTATCTGGTCAGGTGGAGCTGTGGTTCTAATGGACCTAGATGGCTTGAAGTTCTCGCAACCGATCAACATGGACAAGTTGAAGAAATATTACCCCTGAGAGGCTCGCTAGGCCGAAAACCCGAAAGGGCGACCTAGGCAAAAGTTAAAGCATTGAAAAATTGGAAAATATAAAAACTGAGCTCGCAAGGTTGAAAACCCGCAAAGGGCTGCCTTGGCAAAAGTTAGAGCGTAAAAGGAGAGTGAAAATACTCGAGTGAGCCTAAGCCTGAACTACGTAAGGCTTGATTCCCATCTTTGGGATACGTAGGCAACTTCATCCTGAAGTTCAGCCATAAACTTTTTCACGATCAACTTTGTCCATTTGATCATCTCGGTCATCTTTGTCTATTCAGCATTTAAGAATTCGGTTATGATCTCCGGTGCAGTGCTCTTTAGACTAGGGGCAACTTTCCGTTGCTGTGCAGTGCCGCGGTACTCTTCAGACTAGGGGCAACTTTCTAGTTGTAGGAATCCGAGATTGTGCATCTCAGTGACAGATTTCAGGCATGTCCAGTTCTGATCCATATCGAAAATGGTTTTGAAAAGTTTTAATAAAATTTGACTTTGTTATAGGTGTGGTAAAATGGACCATATGGTAAGGGATTGTTCTCGAACTGAGCAATGTGAATAAATGTTCTGCCTCAGCTAAATTCGTACCAGTGGTAGGAATTACTACTTAGGATAGAGTAATTACACTCATCCCAGAAAGCACTCAGAATACTGTGATTATTATCCCGGGTATCTATATTGTTTACAAACGAATGCTTATGTGTTGATTGATTTTGAATTAGTACGTGTGTACATCTTTGCTTGGGATATTATTTGATTCGAATCGGCATATCCTTTCGTATCTGCTGCATGTGTATTTAGATTGGTTGGACCCACAAGATCGAGACTGTATTCATTGAATGTGTATGTCCCATTTGGGGAAATTTGTGAAATGCGTATTGGGGTATCGATTAATTCTGCACATGCATATGTACATCTGAACCTATGCTTAGGGTGATTTGTTATATTACTGTTTTAATGACTAAACCACTAGAAGTGTGATTCTGTGATCATGTGATTGAGTTGAGCACCCTAAATGATGAACTCTATAATTGTGAGACCATGTGTTTTGATTGGTAGAAAGTTGACTGGATTACGTGACTACACTAGGCTCAACTCATAAACCTATGCTTTTGTGGCTAATTTGGAACTTTTGCGTAACAATCCTATACTATGTGTACTTGAGGAACTCTGTTTAATGTGTTACTGTGCACCATGTTCTTGCATATAAGACTTATTTGAGAACTGCTATACTAATTGTGATACGTACCTCCCGATACGAATAACTGTATGCATATGCGACTACCCCCGAATTTATGTAGACAATACCGTATTGTACCTGATTTGAAACACTTTGATATGAACTATTGTGGTGAATGATTCTGATATGACCTTGAGAATTGATGAACTTAGGGGAGTTGAGAAACCATCACCTATGTACCTAAGCAGACGAAGTATGCCTTACAGAACTGAATGTGCCCTATTTGAGAAAATTTTTATCTGATTCGATCTGATAGAACCTTTGTTTGATTTAATTTGGCAAGGCCTGTGTCGGGATTGGTTTGATAAGACCCTCTATCTAATTTAATTTTGTAAAAAGGGATTGAGGATTGCCTGTAAATAAATAGCCAGAATATTCTTGGCAGAAAAACTGATAGACCCAAAACTTGAATCTGTTTAGAGTACTTGACCTATTTGAAAGAACTTTTGTGGGCTATGACAGACTGATCTAACCATGAACACCATTGAGAACCAACCCCCAACTATTGAGGACATATGCGTTGAAAATGAGCCGAATTGTACAAATCCCGTGATTGGGTGTCTTAAGGAACGATGCTTGTGTATTGTCCCATCCTTGTTGGTTGACGCTATGGGGACCGATGATGGCAGATTGATTTGATTATAAGTAGTACTGAACATTTGTCTTTGACTGATCAGAATATGTTTTGTAAGGGAGAGTAGTTGCTTCAATGTTATCAGATTTTGGGAAATCAGGTTAAAGTAAATGGTATTATGTTTGTTTTAATGACATTCTTGGAGCGTCCCTTCGTGCTAGGGGACATTAAGCCTATGTAGCACCCTTGTTGAGATATCTCTTTTGCCACCGACGGTCTTGTACGGGTGGGTTTGTCTAATCGATCTCGCGCCGGCCACCGACGATCGTAAACGGGTGTGCTTTGGTCCCGAGGCGATTATTTGTTTGCTTTGTCCCAAATGTCATCTCTTGAGATCATGTAGATGTTATTAACATCCAAAGAAGCTTTGAAAAACCCTGATTATCCGAAAGTGTGTGGATTCAGTACGCCTTGTGTAAATAACTGCTCAGTGCCATTATATTCTGCAATTGGGGCTCTGAGAATGTGTAAATTGTGTTTAACGCGTGTTTGACTATTTTTAATACTACCTTTGACGCCGTGGGGATTAATATGTGAATTGCCTTATGCTTTCGATAACTATCAGATAATATGGGGAGACTTGATGGAACGGGAAATTGAATGAATTGAGAACACGTGTATTGTGTTAAAAGTTGACTGCTTCGATGTTCTTGTGCTTTACAATTGGTGCTATGGGGATATATGAGTTACGTATGTCGTGTGGTGGATTGTTTTGTTGTTATCCTTTGTTGGTTCAGGAATTTGTATCTGGATCCACTTTGTGTTCCTGAAAAACTTTTGATTGACATTGGATGACTATGATGAGTCACTAAACTAAGTACTGAATTGGGTTGTAAATTGCGGGATTATTGAAGAACGAATTGAACTTCTGTGACAAGGAAATGAACTGAACTTCTGGGGTAAAGTTAGTTAGCATTAGAAATAAATATGTTGGCGACCTATTGTGAAGAAGAAATTGTTGAATTAGTGCCTAAATGTTTTCGGTGCCAACAAGGCAAAGTTGAATAACAGATATTGGCAGAACTACTGCAATCTCTACCTCTATTTTCAGAATGGAAATAGAAATATGTGACTACAATTTCGTTGTGAGGCTGCCTTGGACGCCTAAGTATAAGTCCCGTTTGGGTTATTGTGTACATAATTACTAAGTTTGCTCATTTCCTCCCTGTGAAATTTTCGTATGATGCTTGTAGACTAGCCATTGTTTACATCAATAAGGTTGCTTGTTGTATGGGGTCCCAGTATCTATTGTTTAGACAGAAATCCTGAAATGTGTTTGAATTCGGTCAAGCCTTCAAAAGGCGATAAGAACTAAACTGGGATTCAGCGCTACTTTCCATCCATAAATCGATGTATAATCAGAAAGAGCTATTTAGACTCTGGGAGAAATGCTCCAAATGTGTATTTTAGATCTTCGGGGAATTGGAAAAATCTATCCATCATTGGCAGACTTTGCTTACAACAACGGCTCACACTCTCGTTTCGGTATGGCACCATACAAGCCTTGTATGGAAGAAAAGGTAAGTCCTTGACTGATTGAGAACAGCGTGTTGCTCGATTTTGAGACTATGTACATGGCTATCAAAAAGGATTGGAACCGTTGAATGAAAGGTGCTCCGAATTGTGTTCGACTAAAGGTAAAATAAGTTTGAGGGACCAAACTTCCTAAAGGGGGGAAGACTGTAATACCCCTGTTCTGTAGTATGCTAATTGGTCCTTAATACGAGTATGATGATGTGTTTAATATGATTTTATGTGCCATTTTGTGAATATATGTGATTTCGAAGTTCTATCTGTTCACCGTAGGAATATCTGTTTGAATAATCTGCTTTGGAAATTAAATTGGAGGCCTTATCGGCCACAAAACCCGAAATCGATTATGCCATTATGATTGGTATAATTTTTAGAACCTACGGTGAAATTTAATTGAAATTGATTCGGGTCAGATTAAATCGATTAAATTGATGAATTAAATGTCCAATTATTTTATACTGAAATAATATGTTGAGTGGGATTAAATAGGGACCTTATTATAGTCAATTCTCCTTCCTTATATCATTTTGGCTGATGCTGACTCAAGAGTGAGAAGAGAGAGTCGGCCTTAGGAAAAAAGAGGGAGAGAATTGCATAATTTGACTTAAAGCTTGGAAATTTTGGAGATTTAGCTCAAGAGTTGACTAGAGCTTAGAAGATCAAAGCTTCTAGGTGAGTAATTCTTGGATTATAGTTTGTAATTTTATGTGTTCAAGCTAATTCGGTGATCAAGTGTAAGATTGAAACGAATTTGTGTTGGATTTGTTGAATTGGAGCTTAATATGTGCATGCATATGTAAGAACTTACTTTGAAATTGCATGTTTGAACACAATTGTGTATAATCCATGTGAAATGTTAAAGGAAACCCATGTTTTGATCACCATTTGTGTTATCTAAGTTGGGAATGTGGCTAATTCATCACATGCATGTACAATTTGAGAAGATATGAGCTTGAATGCATGAGTTTGTTATGTTGGTGTTGAGTTTGACATATTTTGGGACATGCATGTAGATAAATCAAGAAATTGAGCTTCATAATGTTATAATCTTACATTGGCGCCATGTTAGTATAATTATATTTGAGATTTGAGCCATTGCATGCAAGAAATGTTAACTTGAAGGTCAAATTGAGCTCAAGAACACAATCTGGGAAACCCAGAATTTTGATGTCCGCTCGAGCGGGGTAATGGACGCTCGAGCGGGAAAAACGTGCTCCCAGTACATTTTACAGACTTGGTGTCTGCTCAAGCGGGTTAGTTCACGCTCGAGCGAGAGAGCTACGTAGACAGGCTTTCCGCTCGAGCTCCCTAACTCACGCTCGAGCGTAATTTTGAAGTAACCAGTACTTTTACAGGTCTCTTGGGTTCACTCGAGCGGGGTAATGGACGCTCGAGCGGGGACCCTATTCTCTGAAATTTTGTATGCTCGTTCTGTGTTTCGTTTTTCGTTCTCTGTCGCTTGTAAGCACTCTTAGGCATATGTTAAGCATTGTAAATGAGTTAATGAGATAAGAATAAAGCCTAAAGAGGAATATGTGAATCAAAGAACGGATTGAACTGTTAGTGACCCCTTGTGTGTTCATGAAATGTGTAGGGTCAAGCTCCAGGGCAAATCCACAAGCCGATCACTGTGAGTAATATCGATATTTGAAAGCTTGTCAATGTCCAATTGTTTATTTCCCTTATAAGCTTTATGAGTTGTTAATTGGGATTGTGGACAAAAGTTTGACATGATAGAAATGAATGGACCGAAGGTCGTTTTGATAGAAATGAATGGATCAAAGGTCGTTTTGATAGAAATGAATTGACCGAAGGTCGTTTTGACATGAATGAGTGGGCCGAAGGCCGTTTTGACATAAGTGAATGGACCTAAGGTCGTTTTGACACGAATGTATGGGCCGAAGGCCATTTTGACGTAAATAAATGGGCCGAAGGCCGTTTTGACATAAATGAGTGGGCCGAAGGCCATTTTGACACGAATGTGTGGGTCGAAGGCCGTTTTGACGTGAACGAATGGACCAAAGGTCGTTTTGACAGAAATGAATGGACCGAAGGTCGTTTTGATAGAAATGAGTGGATCGAAGGTCATTTGGACATGTATGAATGGACCCAAGGTCGTTTTGACATGAATGAGTGGGCCGAAGGCCGTTTTGACACGAATGTATGGGCCGAAGGCCGTTTTGACGTAAACGAATGGGCCGAAGGCCATTTTGAATGAAATGAATGGGCCTAAGGTCATTTTGACATAAATGAATGGGCCGAAGGCCGCTTTGACATGAATGTAAATCTGAATGGGCCAAAGGCCAGAATGTTTGGAACTACAGTCACTTGATTTGAATTTCGTATAGTTATATATCTGTTAAATAGAAATATGAATTGGGCCCAAGGCCGTTTGGAACATGTTGTTCTACATTGTTATGTAACTTCTGTATTTGATTTGATATTATTCACTGGGCTTTCGTTCACGCTCATTCATGTGTTTGTAGGTGAGCCAAGAGAAATCCAGACCTAGCCTCAGTGAAGTCTGTATGGAACAACTAAGGTTTTGAGAGAGTCAGCCCTTGTGTCTCACGCACGAGACCTGTCTTTGCCCTTTTGTTATGTATTTACATTTTGTCAGGTTGGCGAAGTTTTGAATACGTCTGTATATAGTTTTCATGGGTTGACTTAGAATGGATGATCCTGTCTGTATAGAATCTTATGTCATTACACTTTCTGTTGTGAGTTATTAGCATATGTACATATGGAATGTTATGGTGTGCATATAAGCACGGCTCTATGGACAAAGTTTTAAATTTACTTCTGTTTGGCCCCTTTTACTCTGATGAGTCTTGTCATATTTGGTTTGAGGCCGTAGGTAATCTCGTGATTACTGGCCGGTTATGGCCTTAACCCATAGGGGCGGGTTCGGGTCGTGACAACCAGTGTATATTTGGTTTCTTTCCCAAACAACTTTGCTGGTTTCCATCAAGAAGGATAGTTGTTGTAATATTTGGTTGTACTCTCTCTCTCTCTCTCTCTCTCTCTCTCTCTCTAAGTGGGGGTAGAGGAAGTATCGTTGATTGTAATTTAGAAGCTATAAATAGTGCTTTATAAGTTCTGAATATTCCAAACTTAAAGCCTGTTCCTTGGTATGGAATCAATTTAAGACCTGTTTGGGAATATACATGTTACTTGTCCTCTTAGCTAGGATATATCATTTTCTTATTTCTTTCTGCCTCATCCCCCATTACAACTGCTAGAGGCAACTCTTAAGCACTACTTGGTGCAGTGTCCGTTGGTAGGTGTCTATTAACCCCATTCTCCTTCCCTCATCAAAGTATCCTATGTAAAAATGATGTAAAAGAATTAGCCGCTATGTTGGTTGGTCATAACACTAACTGTTTGGTTCTGCCCCTTTCTTATGCTAGGCAAGCCTATGGTAGTAACTTTTCGGGCCTACTCCAAGAATTAGATCATCTTGATTCTTCAGTAGACACTAAAGGTAATTTTTGGGCTCTTTCTATAAACAAACAAGTGTCCTGTTTAGTCATGCAATAGCTTTTTATTATTTCAGATTGAATCGTAAAAAGATCAAGTGCTAAACCCTAAGAAAAAGAAAATCACTTTGGCTGTAGCTGTTCTCAATATGGTTTCACATTTGAATGTATATATGCATTGACAATTTTGATTTAACATGTTTTATTCATTTCCAGTCAAGTTGGCCAAAGAATCCATGTTTCCCCCCTAGAAAAAAATATAACGTTTGAAAATATGAGAAATTACACATTTGGTAAGAAGAATTTTATTCATAACATACTAAAACTTATACAAACTTCGATTTACATATTCACTAAACAAACTAAGATTATGCAATTGAAGAATTAAAATATGTGTACTCTTTATCTTCAAGTATGACTTGTGACAATTGACGGAACGTAATTCGGACCCGTAGGTAGAGAGTTAGAGCCGAATATGCCTTAAACTTACTCAAAAAAGAGCTTTTCGAGGGAAAAAAATTCAAAACAGTCCCCAAACCACTGTGTGACTCTCATGGACAGCTTCCCCATAACAAATAGGACTTGTGACAACTGATGGAACGTAATTCGGACCTGTAGGTAGAGAGTTAGAGCCGAATACGCCCTAAACTAAGTCAAAAAAGGACGTTTCGGGGGCGAAAATTCTAAACAGCCCCCGAACGACCGTGTGACTCTCACGAATAGCTTCCCCATGACAAATAGGACTTGTGACAACTGACGGAACGTAATTTGGACCCATACGACGACTAAATAATTGGCTTTTGGCGACAAAAAAATTGGTCAACAAAAATATATTATTTAATTAATTTTCCAACCTATTGGCGACTAAATATTTAGTCGGCAAAGGTATACATTTGGCGACTAAATTAGCTTTAGTCGGCAATTAGATTTCCCGACTACTATTTCGCTACTAATTTTCTGACCAAAAAATTTAGTCGCTAAAGACTACAGGCGACAAAAAGATGACTTTTGGCGACTAAAAATTTAGTCGCCAAAAGTGAAAATTCTTGTAGTGAGTAGTAGTGGTGATGGTGGTGTGGCGGTGGTAGCAGTAGTGTAGTGGTAATGGTGATGGTAGTGGTGGTGGCATGATGGTGATGGCTGTGGTGATTGTGGTGATTGTGGTAGTGGTAGTGGTAGCAATATGGGTGATAGTAGCGGTGGTAGTGGGTTCAATAGTACATATTAACACTTATGTTTAGTATTTATAAATTTAGTCAGAATTAAATAAGTTTCATATGATTTAAAAAATTTCTTAACTTTTGGCCTACATTTTAAGAGGCATTTAAATTTTTAAGTGATATTAAATGAGCTTAATTAATTATCACTTAATACATTCAATTTTAAATATATAATCAGGTTATCAAACACCTCCTCAATTTGAACATGACTTTTAAAAAATTTAAGAGAGTCATTAGGTGTATTTTCAGTGTTGTTTTGATAATCTAAACTAGTATCATTTATGAAAAAAATTAAATCAATTTAATAATCTTAATATTTTTATTTTATCGCATTATCTAAAAAAAAAAATATAGATGACAAATATGTTTTTAAAAATAGGTCATCTAATTTTATTTTGATAAACACCATAAAATGAAAATATTACAATTATTGGATGATATATGTGAAGAGTATTACAAAATGAACGATTCAGATTATCGAAACATGACATGTGATGGACTTCACATGAAAATTTTATGAAGTTCAAATTTGCACGAAACTCAACCCTTTTTTAAACTCTAAAAATTTCTACCAAATGGATTTACCTTTTTGTTTTTTCTTTTCTGTATATATATAATCATCAAGGTTGGCTTTGGCCAAAGCCGGCAAAGAAAGCTGTATAGAATATGTGTTACCCCAGAGAAAAGATTAGTGAATGAAGACCAAATGTGTGATCTTAGTAATAAGCTTTATAGAATATGCATCCACACTATTGGTGAGGACTTTTGTCACCCCATGCAAAAGAGAAAAATGTTTAAGAACACTAAAACTCAACCCTTTTTTAATCTGTAAAAATGTCTACCAAATGGATTTACCTTTTTGTTTTTCCTTTTCTGTATATATATATATATATATATATAATCATCAAGGTTGGCTTTGGCCAAAGCCGGCGAAGAAAGCTGTATAGAATATGTCTTACCCCAGAGAAAAGATTAGTGAAAGAAGACCAAATGTGTGATCTTAGTAGTAAGCTTTATAGAATATGCATCCACACTATTGGTGAAGACTTTTGTCACCCCATGCAAAAGAGAAAAATGTTTAAGAACACTAAAGGCTCTTTTGGGAAGTGAGTTATAATTCACTTTTCAAATTATAATCTATTTCTTCTTTTACAAAAAAGCAGTTTATAAGCAGCTTTTAACTAAAAAACTGATTATAATCATCTTCCCAAAATAGCTCTAAAAATAGAGCTCTAATGAGAGTTTTACTTATGTGGTTGTGAGTCCTACTCATGAATGATTTGATATATGTGTCTTGATTTTTTTTTTTGCTCCAAGCTACATCATTAGAACCATTGTTAAAGTTTTAAATTTAGAGTCATGAATCATTGCTCTGCAAAAGATTAGTTTTTTTCTAATCCGTCTAAGAGGGAAGTATAATAAATAAAATAAACGAATTGACCAAAAAAAAAAAAAGTAACAAAATGTGGTGAGTTTAAAATAATTATGACAGACATGAAAGAATGTAAATTAATTATAATTTTATCAAAAAAATTATTAAATTATTAAATTACATGTCAATTTCTCTCTTCTGTCTTTCTTTTCCATGTGTAAATCATATCCCATCGCCAACCAACCTACCTAGGGTCGACTAACCCCTGCCTATCCTTTCGTGGCATCGACTGGTCCCTTTTGCTGTCACTAACCCTTTTTGGTGATGTTATTTCATCGAGACTCGAGTTGTATGTGTGACATTTTCTAGGGATGGCAATGGATAACCTATCCTATGGGTATCTATGGAGACCCAACCCATATGTATGAATTTTTCCCTTTTTTCTTATCCGTTGGGTAGGGTAAGTGATATTCTTTAAATATCCACAGGGGATGGGGAGGGGATGGGTACCCACTAATTTCCCCATATTTTTTTTTTTTTTTTTTTTTTTTTTTTTTTTTTTTTTTTAGGTTCACAACC
>NW_021026127.1:1276824-1301205 GCF_004153795.1 Camellia sinensis | reverse complement strand
TTGCACGTTGCCAACTTGCCAGCTACTTTTCTTCACAAACCTCTTGATTCATCTCTCTCTCTCTCTCTCGCTCTATATATATCATTCTCAAGCTTTGTTGCGAATCAGACAAACATCTCTCCCACTACATATATCCTCAAGTTCATATCATTCAAAGCATAGATTGGCTCATTTTCTCACAAGACAATGCTAATGAAGATCTCATTTGTAGTTCTTTGCCTTCTTGTTCCCATTGTCACAGCCCAACTTCGAGTTGGCTTCTACAGCTCTACCTGCCCACATGCCGAACAAATTGTTCGACAAACGGTGCAGAAGCGGTTCCGCACTGACCGCTCAATAACCCCGGCCTTGCTTCGTATGCACTTCCATGACTGCTTTGTTAAGGTAACAGTTTTTGTATGACTTATGTAAGGCTCTAAGTAACAGTATTTAGAGATGAATCCATGCCTGTCCCAGTATCACAATATTTAGAGTATCATGTCATAGATATTAGGAACTCTCAAATTCTATCTTGAATTTTATAAAATTGTCAACTAAGAAAAAGAATTTTATAACATCTGAATATAGTGTACCTTGGCTATGAACCAATGCATATAGTAACGTGGTCAATACACATTGATTTTTATTCTTACCGGTGAACCGGGATGCATTGATATTGAGAGGCCCAGAACCCAAAACGTATTAGTCGACATTGATTAAAAACAAATAATATTATACAAACAGAAATTTAATACATAATGATGTAGCAAGTTTTGATTATGGAATAATGTATACAAACAAAATTATTGTATAGGATTTTTATATAGAATGATTTGGCTTTTTGTGTTCATTTCATTTGCAATCAAAACATTCACCATTCTATAGTGTATTTTATAAATATCATAGTCACATTATCCTTATATATATAAATTGAAAATACTACATAAAATTTTATTTTTTACCTCATTTTTCCATTTTTCCGAACCAAAGATGCAAATGAATGGGTTTCATATATATTTATAAATGTAGGTTCCATTTGTTTGTACCAAAGAGGAAAAAACAAGTAATAAATAGAATTATGCATAGCATTGCTGATTAAAAAAAAAATAAAATTATAAGCATATCATTTTTCATAATTTTATTACTTTTAATATCACTATCCTATCATTCTTGCCATAAATTCCACAATCATATAATATTCTATTAGTCATTTAGCAAGATTACAAGCTAAAATTCTTTTAGCTGGTGAAATTCTTTACAGGGTTGTGATGCATCCATACTCATAGACTCAACACAAACCACACAATCGGAAAAAGATGCTTTTCCGAACCAGTCTGTCCGCGGATTCGATCTCATCGACGAGGCCAAGTCAAACCTTGAGGCTGCTTGCCCCAGAACAGTCTCCTGCGCCGACATCAAAGCTTCCATTGTTGTTTTCCAATAAAATATTTGATCCAACAAGGTTTTTTTTTTCACCCAATTGCAGTGGTGATCAAATATATATATATATATATATTTCAATTTCCTTCTCTTTTCTATTTATTTGATGTGTTGCTATATCGCTTATCTTTCATCTATTATATCAATATATAAAATCTCACATCACCTCAATAATAGGTGAATTTCATTTGATATTTGTACTCTCTCTGTAATATATTTCTTTTGGCGAATTGATCTCTGAAATTTCAACTGTATCAATTTTTGTTATTAATTTAGTTTAATTGATAATATACGTTAAGAAATTGATAAAAATCAAGTGTAAATTAGTAAATTAAAAAATGAGTGAACCATTTCAATTGAATGTCTATAACACTCATATATTTATATATATAGATTAGGATCTTCTCCAATAATCCCTCTTACAATAATATTACAATAATCATTTATATATATATATATATATATATTCTACATTATGGTATTAGGAAATGATTGTAACACAGCTGACAAAAATTTGATCCTACCAATTCCTTTCAATATTTTGACTCATTCATTACATTAGAAAGTAGAGAAACAAAAATATCCAAGATATTGTTGTCCAATATACATGTTCTCTTTGGGAGTAAGCTTTGACCTTGCACGTTGCCAACTTGCCAGCTGCTTCTCTTCACAAACCTCTTGATTCATCTCTCTCTCTCTCTCTCGCTCTATATATATCATTCTCAAGCTTTGTTGCGAATCAGACAAACATCTCTCCCACTACATATATCCTCAAGTTCATATCATTCAAAGCATAGATTGGCTCATTTTCTCACAAGACAATGCTAATGAAGATCTCATTTGTAGTTCTTTGCCTTCTTGTTCCCATTGTCACAGCCCAACTTCGAGTTGGCTTCTACAGCTCTACCTGCCCACATGCCGAACAAATTGTTCGACAAACGGTGCAGAAGCGGTTCCGCACTGACCGCTCAATAACCCCGGCCTTGCTTCGTATGCACTTCCATGACTGCTTTGTTAAGGTAACAGTTTTTGTATGACTTATGTAAGGCTCTAAGTAACAGTATTTAGAGATGAATCCATGCCTGTCCCAGTATCACAATATTTAGAGTATCATGTCATAGATATTAGGAACTCTCAAATTCTATCTTGAATTTTATAAAATTGTCAACTAAGAAAAAGAATTTTATAACATCTGAATATAGTGTACCTTGGCTATGAACCAATGCTGGTCAATACACATTGATTTTTATTCTTACCGGTGAACCGGGATGCATTGATATTGAGAGGCCCAGAACCCAAAACGTATTAGTCGACATTGATTAAAAACAAATAATATTATACAAACAGAAATTTAATACATAATGATGTAGCAAGTTTTGATTATGGAATAATGTATACAAACAAAATTATTGTATAGGATTTTTATATAGAATGATTTGGCTTTTTGTGTTCATTTCATTTGCAATCAAAACATTCACCATTCTATAGTGTATTTTATAAATATCATAGTCACATTATCCTTATATATATAAATTGAAAATACTACATAAAATTTTATTTTTTACCTCATTTTTCCATTTTTCCGAACCAAAGATGCAAATGAATGGGTTTCATATATATTTATAAATGTAGGTTCCATTTGTTTGTACCAAAGAGGAAAAAACAAGTAATAAATAGAATTATGCATAGCATTGCTGATTAAAAAAAAAATAAAATTATAAGCATATCATTTTTCATAATTTTATTACTTTTAATATCACTATCCTATCATTCTTGCCATAAATTCCACAATCATATAATATTCTATTAGTCATTTAGCAAGATTACAAGCTAAAATTCTTTTAGCTGGTGAAATTCTTTACAGGGTTGTGATGCATCCATACTCATAGACTCAACACAAACCACACAATCGGAAAAAGATGCTTTTCCGAACCAGTCTGTCCGCGGATTCGATCTCATCGACGAGGCCAAGTCAAACCTTGAGGCTGCTTGCCCCAGAACAGTCTCCTGCGCCGACATCATAACCCTGGCAACTCGAGACTCAGTGGCCCTAGCAGGTGGGCCCAACTATGAAGTCCCAACAGGCAGACGCGACGGTTTGGTCTCTGACCCAAACCTCGTGAACTTGCCAGGGCCATCCCTTTCTGTCTCACAAGCACTTCAATTCTTTACAGCCAAAAAACTCAATCTCCATGACATGGTCACCCTTTTGGGTGCACACACTGTTGGTGTTGCTCACTGTGGTTTTTTCCAAGACCGGTTATCAAACTTCCGAGGATCAGGGAAACCTGATCCGACAATGGACCCGACCTTGGTTTCTAAGTTGTTCAAGCTTTGTGGGACCCAATCAAGGCCATTGAGTCAAGACCCAACTGCATTTTTGGATCAAAACACATCTTTTGTATTCGATAATGAGTACTACCATCAAATTAAGTTAAAGAGGGGTGTGATGCAGATTGATCAAGAGCTTGCTTTAGATAAAGCTAGTGCTCCAATTGTGTCTGGTTTTGCGAGTAATGGGATTGGATTCCAACAGGGTTTCGCGAAGGCGATTGTGAAGATGGGGGGAATTCAAGTTCTTGTTGGACATGCTGGAGAAATTAGAAAAAATTGTAGAGTTTTCAATTCAGCAAAGCAATAGAAATACAGGTCCAGGGTCTTGTAGGGATTACCTCCTTCTTTTTTTGTTGTGTGTTCCAAACATCAATGGTTTAGTTTCCAAATTATCGACATTTAGGTTCCTATATTGTAGTTTGTTTCTTCTAAGTCCTAAAGGATTTATATGTGAGGGTGTCTATGGTGTATTCAATTGAATTGATGAACTGTAAACTTTTCATAATTATCTAACGATTAAATGTTCTTTGTTTATTTGTTTGTTTCATTTGTTTTATAAAGATATGTGTTGATAAATGAGTGCAGATTCACACTTCTATATTTCGTTATTTCAGGGTATCTATATTTGTTAGCAGGCACATTCTATGTTATTGTTAATATAATATTGTTAATTGTATAGCTTTCTTGCTAATTGTATAGCTGTCTCTTTTCCTTTCTGCTTTCGGTGGTAATGGATCATCATTTGGTATCCAATGTACATTGGAGTCCTGTGCTAAGAAAGCAAGGGGGAAGGATGGATCATGGAAGCAAAGCAGAAAGAATTTTCACCATTTTTGTGAATAATCTTCTGGAGAACATGAACCCAAAAGGTCTCTTTATGTTGTTTACAAAGTTTGGGATAGTCAAAGATGTATTCATCCTAATGAAGAAGAGGAAACTAACAGGGTCAAGATTCAAATTGGTTAGGTATAGATGCCTAGTATCTGCGGAGGTGGAGTTCAAAAAGCAAATGGGATCTAGATGGAGAATAAAGAACAGAAAGTGAAAAAAACAAAATTTGAAAAGGCGAGTCAGAAGATAGAGTTAGAAGGAAAGTCAGGTATGCAATCCAATGAAGCTAGAATATGTAAGGAAAATCATCCATTGAAGTCAGTGGCAGAAGGGACATCGTTTGCCAATATAGTAAAGTACGAGGAGGATCAAAGGAAAAATGACGTGATTACACAAGCTAAAGAAGTTCGGAATGGTTGGTTGTATGAAAGTTTGATCGTTAAACTTAAGTCTTTTTTCTCATTTGAAGATTTTAAGAAGGAATTCCAGAAGAGAGATTGGAAGGATGTGCAAGTCAGAGCAAGGGGGGGAAGACTAGCTGTGCTATCCTTCACAAATGTGCAAGATATGAGGGAGAGAAAAACTAGACTGAAGGATTGGATTTATGAATGGTGTGATCCCATGATGGAATGGAAACCAGGATTTCATGTTCAACAAGAAAGATGTATCTGGATTAGCTACTTCGGTGTTCCATTTAATCTATTGAATACAAAGACTTTCAGAGATATTGGATCAATTTGGGGAGAGGTAATTCAATTCGATAATGTTACATTAAGTGGAGAGTCCTTTCATTGTGGAAAGATAAGAATTATAATGAGGTGTATATGGAGATTATAAATAAAGTGATTGTATTGAGGTGCAATGGTGCTTCATACCCTGTTAGAGTTTGCAAAAATGCTGATTTATCATCATGTTCGGAGGTGGTTTGCTACAAGTGTAAAGGTTTAAAGCATAATGGAGCATCTCTTAAATCTAGTGAAAGTGGAAATCTGGTTATCAGCAGGGCAGGGATGAAAGTTTTGGAAGATGATGAACATTCATCAATGGCCAAAAAGACAAGTAATGATGATTTGGCTATACACAATAACAAATCTGGGTGTCATAAAGATAAGCAAGTGGTTGAGGATGGGGAAGCAGATTGGGAATCTGGAGTAAAAGAAACTGACATTAGTATAGGTAATGTAAAAGGTGGCGTTTTGCATGGAGAAAAGTCAAGCGTGCAAGAGGAGCAGCAATGTAGGAGAGAGAAGAATGATGTTCTCAATGAAGTAGGAGGAAGCATCCAAACGGTAGGATTAATTAGAAGTCTTAGTGGGTTTGAAGGCAATAGGCCATGTATTAATTTGGAAGTGGTTTTGGGGAAGGCCCAGGAAGGTGTATTAGTATGTGAGCCAATAATTAATAAACCTATCTATTCAGCCCAAGACCAGTTGCATAATGTAAATCTATGTGGAAACCCATCTTCTTCTAATTCAAAGATTATCATGACTAAAGAAAGGAATATCAGAAAGAAGCATAGTTCTAAATATCGGCCGATACGCTACGTATCGGCCGATACGTATCGGAAAAATGGGGTGCCGCGACGGATACAGGCCGATATACCACTGAGATTAAAAATCGCACGAGTATCGGCCGAGTCCCGGTACGTATCGGCCTGTAAGCGTTACACAAGCTGTTACACAAGCCGCGACAGGCCGATACTCACCGGTTCAGACCGGTACGGGAAAGAAAAAGTTGAAAAACCTTTAAAATGATTTTTAAAATTTCACCACCGCGACACCCGATTCCCGATACGTACCGATCGATACTACCGATACCGATACTCCGCGATCGATACCGTTACGTTACCCGATACCGCGATTTAGAACCTTGGAAAGAAGAGTAGATTTGTGAGGAAGAGTATAGATAGAAGGAGAAACAACCAATTTCACATCCCTACTCGAAGTAGTTTTCAAAGGGGGGCATTTTTAAAGCAGCAGTAGTTGCAACTTCGGTGTCTCTATCCCAAATTAGCAAATCGAGTAGAAGAAGACAGATGAGAAAATAAGCTCACGTGACTTTATAGATTTGCAAAGATTTGGGGATCAACTATGAAGGGAAGGAGAAGGAAACGATTATCAAGATTTTGGAACTCGAAGAGCATGATTTCAAAAGGGCCATTATTAGAGATGAGGCTGATCAAGCTTAATGGTTAGGTTGAAGGTGATTTACTGGACCATTTTAAAGTACTAATGATTATTATGTCATGGAATATTAGAGGTCTGGGAAGACCTTAAAAAAGAAGGAGAATCAAAATTTTGGTGAGGAATATGAGGGTAGACTTCTTTTTAATTCAAGAAACTAAAAGAAGCTGCTTGGATGAGAGGATGATTAGATCAAATTGGCCTTAGGAAATGACGGATTTTATTGTAGTCGATGCTGAAATGCTGGGGGGTACTTTCTGTGTGGAATCCTGAGGTTTTCTCCATGAAGGATTGTTGTAGCAACAAAAATATCATCCTTCTTTTAGGTGTGTCTAATAAGCCGTTTGGTTGTTTCATTGTTAATATGTATGCGCCAAATGAGATTGCTAACAAGAGAAAATTATGGGACTCAACTGTTGGGCTTAAATCTGTATTCACCAATCCCTAGTGCATAAGGGCAGATTTTAATAAGATTAGGGGGATAAGGGACAGAAAGGGATGCTTATGGATGGATAAGGGTGTGTTAGACTTCAATGAATTTATTGAGAAAATGGAGATGACTGATATTCATATGCAAGATAGAAGTTATACTTGGAGTAATGCACAAGAGGGGGTGAGATGGAGTAGAATTGACAAGTTTTTGTTTGAACCATTATGGTTAGAAAAATTTGACTTTAAGCTATGTGGATTACCCAGGATTATCTTTGACCATTGTCCATTAGTAGTAACAGAAGATGCAAGGGATTGAGGCCCAAGACCATTCAGACTCATAAATACATGGGCTCTGCATCTGAATTTTGAACAAACAGCAGTAGCAGCATGGACTGAGGTCCAAGAGGAGAGGTGGGCTAGTTACAAACTGAGGTTAAAATTCGCAGCTTTGAAGCATAAATTAAAGAAGTAGAATCAGGAGGTCTTTGGGAATGTAGATCATCAATTGAAGCAAGCTGAGGAGATGCTACATGGTTTTGATTTAGAGGCAGAAAAAAGGGAATGAGAAATGTTAGGGATCATGAAAATTTTTTCATGAAAATGATCACGAAAAATTTGTGACCCTTAGATTACCTTGATTAGTGTGTGGTACTTTATTATAAGTGTAATCCAAAGGTCACAAATTTTTCATGACTATTTTCATGAAAGACTTTTTATGATACCTAGCATTGTTGAAAAGGGAATTAACTGAAACAAAAAAGGCAAGAAGGTGTGAAGCTAAGTTGTAACGCCCCCAAAATATCAAAAAAAAAAGAGATTAAATAGATAAACCCAACGTGCAATCTCACCCTAATAGACCAACTCATTCAATTTGACATTTCATTTCAGGGGGGAGATTTAACAAAAGAACACTACAAGAAAAATCACTTTTGGCGACTAAATTTTTAGTCGCCAAAAGTGATTTTTTAGTCCCCAAAAGTCGGGTTTTAGGTTTTCCCAACTAAATTTTTTAGTCGCCATGTTGGTCGCTGGAAAAACGTCGCGAAAGGTATTGGCGACTAACCCACTTTTAGTCGCCAAAAACAAACTCTGTAGCGACCACAAATTTCGTCGCCAATAGTAAATTATTTTTTTTTAATTTATACATTTCCCGACTATTTTTTTCGTCGCCAATACTAAAGCTTTTGGCGACCACCTCTTTTAGTCGCCAAAAGCATATTTAAAAAAAAAAAATGTTGAACCTATTCGCAAGTTTCGAACCTGAGACATCCCACCACCACACTCCAAACCTTTTGCAACACACTCCCTCCACTATGCCACAATAACATCACACAAATATATATACAATATATATTATTTATATAGTATATTAACTGCTATTAATACAAAATAATATATAGAAATATAATTTTTTTAATTCAATATACTTTATGTAAAAAATAAATTATTTACTAAAAAAAAATTTAGGCCACTTTTGGCGACTAAATTAAAATTTTAGTCGCCAATTCTATCATTTTTGGCTACTAATTATAATTTAGTTGCAAAAAAATTAAGTTTCGCCTAAAAATAAGTAGTTTTGGCGACCAAACCTGTTTTTAGTTGCCAAAAACGTCCCCTTTTGGCTACTAAACTGAATTTTAGTCGGTAATGGACTGTTTTTAGCTACTATTTTTTTTTTTGTAGCCAAAAAGCTTCACTTTCAGCGACTAAACTGTTTTTAGTCGGCAAAACACCAACAATCGGCGACTAATCTGTTTTTTAGTCGCCAAAACCATCACTTTTGGCTACTAAATTATTTTAGTCGCCAAAAACTGTCACTTTTGGCTACTAAACAACCTTTAGTCGCTAAAACCCCCACATTGGGCGACTAAACTGCCTTTTAGTCGCTAAAAGCCTTGTATTCGGCGACTAAACTCTTTTAGTCGGCAAAAGTCACCAATTTTGGCGACTAAATCCATTTTAGTCGCCATTTGTACTACTTTCAGCGACGAAAAAATTTATTTTAGTCGCAAAATCTGTATTTTCTTGTAGTGGAAATGTTCACATGCGATACACATTCATCCTCCTTCTAAAAGATAAATTCGTAACATGCGCAACAATAGGAAGAGAAGAGAACAAAACAACAAAGTAAATGCCCTAAGGATACACATTCCAAGGCTTAAGGTTGGTTACAAAAAAAGTTATCAACCAACATATAAAGCCCTTGGCTTGCATTAACATCATACAAAAAGGAAGGGCCTCTTGCTCTCAAAACATTTCCACCCCTTCAACTAGGAGGAGCCACTGCATCTTTTCCTGCAAAATTCCACTAGGGGTGAGCATAAGGCCTGATAGAGATATCTTCACAAAGTATATACGTTTAAAAGCAATCTCATAAAATTATATGAATGCAGTGTTGTTCCATTTTCAATTGTCAAAGTTTTTCAACTCTTTTGAAATCCAAGCAACATTTCATTTCAAGGTTTATTTTCTTCATAAAAACAAAGATTTAAATGGTGGGGTAATAAATACGACTCAAGTAATTCTCTAGAGCTAGTGTCTGGAAGTAAGCGTATCAAGCACTACCAAAATCCTACATTATCGGCTACTAATTAGAGGGCTTAGGCACCTACACGTGCGTGTTTCTGGTCTTACACCAAGGACACTCAGGCCAACTTAATTTCCAATACACACCCCCTAACCGAACTTACCAAACGTATTTACCCTGAATGTTTCCATCAACATCATTTGTCTTTCTCAAAATCAAGGATTTATTTCAAAGTTATGATTGCAGGTGAACAAAGTTCAAAATAATGCAAATGAATCAATGAGAATAGGCTATATATATATATATACTTCTCTCTTTTATGCAAGGTTACCAACATCTCTCACATTTGTTCAAGTATATTTCCCATGATTCAAAATTTTCAAAATCATAACATAATACAAATCCATGTGACATATGAGATTCCTACATTTTCACAATCAACATCTATCATTAAAATTTTCCAATGTGCCAATATGCACATCCCATGTTTCCGTAATTGTTCAACCAAAATTCTCTTTTCCTTTCATGCATGCCTCAATAATGTAATAACCCAAAAGGTTTTCTTCATATTCTCAAGAGATTTATCATCAATTTCATAAATGTCATATCAATTTCATTTTTCTTCAAATGTCTCCAAAAGCTAGGGTTTTATCAAAATAAGGTTTTTCCTTTATTTACAGAACACTACAAACAATAACCCCAAATAGTTCATAGTAAACACAAAATAATTTGTCTTGGACCAAATCATGAGGAAGAGTACATTTCTCAAATTTTCTTCTAGATTCAACATCAAAAATTCAATCTACACTAGAAAGTATAATGAAAGAGACAAGATGTGCTAGGAAACATATATATAACTCAAAGAACATCCCTACAAATCAACGGTGTTAAAATTCAATCTCCACTGTATACCATGTAGCCCTATACGAGCTCTCCAAGATTAAAGAAGGCAACAAGGTTGAAATCTCAATCAATAGTGAGAGATTAAGGATTCTAGAGAGAGAGAGATGAGAGAAAAAAAGATGAGAGTTAATGTAGAGAGAGAGTAAAGTGAAAAGTGATGGAAAAGTGGCTAGACTTAGTTTTTGAAGTGATTTGATTCAAACTTCTAAGCTGACAGTCGACAGATCGCTTGAGCGACCAATCGTATGCTTGAGCAAACAGCTAAATTTGAAAGATCGCTCGAGCGATGAAACTTGCGTTCGAGCCAAAAACACCCATTCCCAGAAACTCCACACCCCTCTGTAAAAGACCGCTCGAGCGATGAATTCTTCGCTCGAGCGAAGAATTCGTGCTCCAAGAAGTTCAGACTACAAACCAAACTACTAGGAGGTCGGATTCACTGCTTGAGCAACCAAAGGACCGTTCGAGTGGTCTTGACTAGAATGAGAGACCAGAAACTACCAAGACATCAGCCAACCTCCCCGATTCCTCTCCAACACCCAAAACCGTAAGGTGACATCTCAGAATACACCAGAATGTACCTAATGTAACAACCCCAAGGGAGAACGGATAACAATGCAAACTTCCAAGAGTTAAACAAAGAAGAAGACACACAAGAAACAAAGGTTACCAATAATGTACTCATTAGCTTTAAAAGAATCGGGGCATCACAAAGGGACTAGTATGGAAGCTAAGGAAAAGAAAAGACTCATTATGGTTTTAGAAATCTAGATTAGATTAGGCTCTGGTATGGGAAAAGAATAGCAGATTGTTTTACATTTGTGCCAATAAAATGAGAAGTAAAAACTTACTTGATTCAATACTTGTGAACTGTGTCAGAATTGTAGAACCATTTGCAATCAAACAAGAGGTTTGTAGGTATTTCTCTAATTTGTTTTCTGAAGACTAGGTTAGCAGACCTAAAATGGCAAGACACTTCAAAACTATCAGCATGGAAAAGGTTGAAGAAATGTTGGAGGCTCAAATGTGATTGGCAAAAACTTCCACTAAATTACCTGGGGTTACCTCTGGGAGCTAATCCTAAGAGGAAGAAGACATGGCAGCCTATTGTGGATAAGGTGAAGGTGAAATTATAACCAAACTAAACTGACCCAAGGCTTAACTCCCATCAAATGAGATCGAATGTATGAATCCTTATTCTCCACTCGACTTTATCCAAGGCCATTTCATTAGTCAAGTTAAGAAGATTCATATCTTTATTTACTACACTAGTTCACGTCAATCTAGGTCTATCCCTTCACCTAACACTACCATTTATCGTCACTATATCACATCTCTTCACTATTGCCTCTGTTGTTCTCCATTGTATATAACCAAACAATCTCAATCTATTCTTTCTCAACTTATCTTCTATCAGTACTACTTCTACCCATTCTCGAATATACTTATTCCTAACTCTGTCTTTTCCAGTCTTGCCACAAATCCACCTTAAGATCCTCATCTTAGCAAAACTCATCTTATCTACATGTTGTTTCTACTTATCCAACATTCTGTCCTATACAACATCACTGGTCTAATAGCCGTTCTATAGAACTTCCTTTTTAGTCTAATGGGTACTCGTTTATCGCACAGTACTTCAGACGCACTTCTCCACTTAAACCACCCCACCTTAATTCTATAGACTACATCAGCTCCAATCTCCCCAGTCGTTAAGATAATCGATCTTAAATAACAAAAATGTTTACTTTTAGGTAGTTCTTGGTTCTCAATCTTCACTTCTCCTCTACTTCTATTGTGACTGTTACTAAAATTACACTCCAAACACTCTGTCTTAGTTCTGCTTATCCTAAATCCTTTAGATTCAAGTGCTTTTCTCCAAATCTCTAACTTAGTGCTAACTCATTCTCTAGTCTTATCCACTAACACAATATCATCTGCAAAAAGCATACACCATGGCACATCCTCTTGAATATTGCGTGTCAACTCATCCATAATTAAAGCAAAAAGGTAAGGACTTAAGGTTGATCTTTGGTGTAATCCCACAATAATTGAAAATTCACTCGTCTCTCCAGTAAGTGATCTAATATTGGCCACCACACCTTCATATATATTCCTAATCACATTAATGTAACATTTTGACACCCCTTTCTTCTCTAATACCTAGGTTATATCCCAAGGCACTCTATTATATGTTTCAAAACTGTATTTACTATCCATGTTACTACTCACTGAGCTATCAGTTGACTTAGTTGTTTACCATTTCCAGGTGTTTAGAAGGACTTAGAGTGGACTCATGGCGTAGCGGGGACTCAATTGCATGGACCTCTAGGGCATTCCTTTAGTTTAGAGTGTTATGTCAAGTTTGTGCATATTTATATTTATTCTTATCGAAGTTCATTTAGGATTATTTTTGATATGTTGGTTGTTTATATCCTATAAGTTTGGATGGCTTTTGATTACGGTTGATTTTGCCATTTATAATTGTGGCATGTCTGGATTGAGTTTTGGTTATTTATTATTGGAGTATTGTTGAGTTGTTCAATGTGATTGGATTCGTGTTTAGGCTTACGTGTGCCTTGGGCTAAGTCCCTGTGGGCCACGGCCGGTCATGCCCGGATTTGGGGTGTGACAGGCTCAGATATGGGAAAAGAATAGCAAATTGTTTTACATTTGTGCTAATAAAATGAGAAGTAAAAACTTACTTGATTCAATACTTGTGAACTGTGTCAGAATTGTAGAACCATTTGCAATCAAACATGAGGTTTGTAGGTATTTCTCTAATTTGTTTTCTGAAGACTAGGTTAGCAGACCTAAAATGGCAAGACACTTCAAAACTATCAGCATGGAAAAGGTTGAAGAAATGTTGGAGGCTCAAATGTGATTGGCAAAAACTTCCACTAAATTACCTGGGGTTACCTCTGGGAGCTAATCCTAAGAGGAAGAAGACATGGCAGCCTATTGTGGATAAGGTGAAGGTGAAATTATAACCAAACTAAACTGACCCAAGGCTTAACTCCCATCAAATGAGATCGAATGTATGAATCCTTATTCTCCACTCGACTTTATCCAAGGCCATTTCATTAGTCAAGTTAAGAAGATTCATATCTTTATTTACTACACTAGTTCACGTCAATCTAGGTCTATCCCTTCACCTAACACTACCATTTATCGTCACTATATCACATCTCTTCACTATTGCCTCTGTTGTTCTCCATTGTATATAACCAAACAATCTCAATCTATTCTTTCTCAACTTATCTTCTATCAGTACTACTTCTACCCATTCTCGAATATACTTATTCCTAACTCTGTCTTTTCCAGTCTTGCCACAAATCCACCTTAAGATCCTCATCTTAGCAAAACTCATCTTATCTACATGTTGTTTCGTAATTACCCAACATTCTGTCATATACAACATCGCTGGTCTAAGCCGTTCTATAGAACTTCCCTTTTAGTCTAATGGATACTCGTTTATCGCACAGTACTCCAGACGCACTCCTCCACTTAAACCACCCCACCTTAATTCTGTGGACCACATCAGCTCCAATCTCCCCAGTCGTTAAGATAATCGATCTTAAATAACAAAAATGTTTACTTTTAGGTAGTTCTTGGTTCTCAATCTTCACTTCTCCTCTACTTCTATTGTGACTGCTACTATAATTACACTCCAAACACTCTGTCTTAGTTCTGCTTATCCTAAATCCTTTAGATTCAAGTGCTTTTCTCCAAATCTCTAACTTAGTGCTAACTCATTCTCTAGTCTTATCCACTAACACAATATCATCTGCAAAAAGCATACACCATGGCACATCCTCTTGAATATTGCGTGTCAACTCATCCATAATTAAAGCAAAAAGGTAAGGACTTAAGGTTGATCTTTGGTGTAATCCCACAATAATTGAAAATTCACTCGTCTCTCCAGTAAGTGATCTAATATTGGCCACCACACCTTCATATATATTCCTAATCACATTAATGTAACATTTTGACACCCCTTTCTTCTCTAATACCTAGGTTATATCCCAAGGCACTCTATTATATGCTTTCTCCAAATCGATAAAAATATATGAATGTCTCTTGTCGTTTCTCTATGCTTTTCTATTACTCTCCTCAAAAGATAGAAGGTGAAATTATCATCATGGAAAAGGAAATTATTATCCTTTACTGGTAGACTGATTCTCATCAAGTCAGTTCTATCAAGCTTCCTTATCTTCTATCTTTCTATTTTCAGGATGCCTAAGGATGTGGTGAAACATTAAGAGGTTGCAGGTTTCTTTCTATGGGGAGGACTTAGACTTGAAGAAGAAAGTACATTTGGTGAAATGGAAAGATGTTTCCAAGTCTAAAGATCAAGATGGGTTGGGGATAGGAACAATTAAGGATCTAAATGAGAGTATGTTATTAAAATGGTGGTAGAGATATTGATCTGAGAATGGTTTATTATGTCTATTGTCTGCATTCTTTTTTTGGTGGGGATAGGATATGCCAGACATCAATGAATTTATTAAGAAAATGGAGATGATCGATATTCCTATGCAATGTAGAAGTTATACTTGGAACAATCCACAATAGGGGGTGCGATGGAGTAAAATTGACAGGTTTTTGTTTGAACCATTATGGTTAGAAAAATTTGCCTTCAAGCTATGAGGATTGCCCAAGATTGTCTCTGACCATTGTCAATTAGTAGTAAGAGAAGATGCTTGCGATTGGGACCTAAAACTATTCAGATTCATAAATGAGTGGGCTCTGCATCCTAATTTTAAACAAACAGAAGTAGCAGCCTGGACTGGGGTCTAAGAGGAGGGATGGACTGATTACAATCTAAGGTTGAAATTCACAGCTTTGATGCATAAATTAAAGCAGTAGAATCGAGAGGTCTTTGGGAATGTAGACCATCAATTGAAGCAAGCTGAGGAGATGCTACATGGTTTTGATTTGGAGGCAAAAATAACTGAAACAGAAAAAGCAAGAAGGTGTGAAGCTAAAGGGACTAGTGCGGAAGCTAAGAAATACCAGATTCTTTCACATTTGTGCCAATAGAAGGAGAAGTAAAAACTTACTTTGATTCAGTACTTGTGAATGATATTAGAATTGTAGAACCATTTGCAATCAAATAGGAGGTTTGTGGGTATTTCTCCAATTTGTTTTCTGAAGACTAGATTAGCAGACCCAAAATGGCAGGGCACTTCAAAACTATCAGCATGGTAAAGGTTAAAAAAGTATTAGAAGCTGAATTTTCTAAAGAGGAAATCTGGTTAGCTATAAAGGATTGTGAAGGGAATAAAGCACCTGGACTAGATGGATTTAACATGGCATGCATCCAAAAATGTTGGAAATTCATGAAAAAAGATTTTGTCCAATTTGCTAAGGAGTTTGAATGGAAAATTGGTTAAGACATTAATAGTTCATTCATTGCTCTGATTCCCAAAAAAAATAATCCATCTGAACTTTCTAATTACAGGCCCATTTGTCTTATCAACTCATCATACAAAGTTCTAGCAAAAAAGTGCTTGCAAGAAGGATGAAGATGGTACTTCCTGAGATTATTAGTGAAGTTCAGATTGCATTTCTAGGTGGCAGATATATTCATGATGGAGTTCTAATAGTTAATGAGGTGATGGATGGATGGATGGATAGATGGAGTAAATCTAAGTAGAAAGATGGAATTGTAAAACTGGACATCCAAAAGGCTTATGACTCAGTCAATTGGGAGTTTTTACTGTCCATGATGTCTAATTTTGGATTTGGTCAGAAGTTGGTGAATTGGATAAAAACTTGTATTTCAACAACAAGGTTATTAGTGTTGGTGAATGGATCACTACAGAAGAGTTTACACCTGGAAAAGGGATAAAACAAGGGGATCCATTATCACCATTCCTTTTTATAATAGTGGCAGAGGGTCTGAATCTATTGTTGTCAAGAGCAAAAGAAAGGGGTTTAATAAAAGGGGCAATGGTAGGCAGCCAAGTGGTTAGTATTTTTCACATTCAATTTGTTGATGATGCAATAATTTTTTGTAAGGCTAAATGGGAGGAGATTTTTGCAATAAAGAAGATCTTAAGATGTTTTGAAGTATTATCAGGTTTAAAGATCAACTTTCATAAGAGTGTCGTTTATGGGATAGGGGTTGATGATGAGATAGTTAAGTATTTTGCCTCAAAGCTCAACTGTGATTAGCAAAAACTTCCACTAAAATACCTAGGGTTACCTTTGGGAGCTAATCCTAAGAGGAAGAAGACATGGCGACTTATTATGGATAAGGTGAAAGTGAAATTACAACAAAACCAAACCAAACTGAACAAAGCCTTAAGTCCCATCAAATGGGATCGACTATATGAATCATTATTCTCTACTCGACTTTATCCAAGGTCATTTCGTTAGTTAAATTTAAGAGATTCATATCTCTATTTACTACACTAGTCCATGTCAATCTAGGTCTACCCATTCCCCTAAGACTATCATTTATCGTCACTGTATCGCATCTCTTCACTACTGCCTCTGTTGGTCTCCGTTACATATAATCAAACCATCTTAATATATTCTCTCTTAACTTATCTTCTATCGGTACTACTCCTACCCATTCTCGAATGTACTCATTCCTAACTGTGTGTTTTCTTGTCTTGTCATGCATTCACCTTAGTATTCTTAACTCAGTAACAGTCGTTTTATCTACATGTTGGTTCTTAGTTGCTCAAACATTCCGTCCCATACAGCATCGCTGTTCTAATAACCGTTCTATAAAACTTCCCTTTTAGTCTAATGAGTACTCATTTATCGCACAGTACTCCAGACGCACTCTTCTACTTAAACCACCCCGCCTTAATTCTTTGGACCATATTCGCTTCAATCTCCCCAGTTGTTGAGATAATCGATCCTAAATAATGAAAATATTCACTCTTAGGTAATTCTTGGTTCTCAATCTTCACTTCTCCTCTGTTTCCATTGTGACTGTTACTAAAATTACAGTCCATATACTCTGCCTTAGTTCTGGTTATTCTAAATCCTTTAGATTCAAGTGTTTTTCTCCAAATCTCCAACTTAGTGTTAACTCCTTGTTTACTCTACAAAAAACATACACCATGGCACATCATCTTGAGTATTGTGCGTCAACTCATCCATAATTAAAGCGAAAAGATAAGAACTTAAGGTTGATCTTTGGTGTAACCTTACAGTAATTGGAAATGCACTCGTCTCTCCAGTAAGTGATCTAATAGTGGTCACCACACCTTCACATATATCCCTAATCACATCAATGTAATATTTTGGCACCATTTTCTTCTCTAACACCCAAATTACATCCCGAGGCACTCTATCATATGTTTTCTCTAGATTGATAAAAACTATGTGAATGTCTCCTGTCTTTTCTCTATACTTCTATTACTCTCCTCAAAAGATAGAAGGTGAAATTATCATCATGGAAAATGAAATTATTATCCTTTTCTAGTAGACTGACTCTTATCAAGTCAATTCTATCAAGCTTCCCTATCTACTATCTTTCTATTTTCAGGATGCCTAAGGGTGTGGTGCAAAGCATTGAGAGGTTGCATGCTTTTTTTCTATGGAGAGAGAGAGAGAGAGAGAGAGAGAGAGAGAGGAGGGGGGGAAGGGAGTTGGGGACTCAGACTTGAAGAAGATAGTACATTTGGTGAAATGGAAAGATGTTACCAAGTCTAAAGATCAAGATGGATTGGAGATAAGAAGAATTAAGGATCTAATGAGAGTCTGTTATTAAAATGGTGGTGGAGATATGGATCTGAGAATGGTTCATTATGGAAAAGAGTTTTGGGGAGTGAATATGGCCATGAAGGTGGAGGGGTGGAGCCCAAGTGTGGTGATTAATAGATCTATGTCTATTGCCTGGCAATATATACTATCTGCTGTTTTAGATAATTCCAATCTGCATTCTTTCTTTGTGAATAATTCTAGAATTTTAATTGGGAATGGTGAGAGAATATAGTTTTGGTGGGATAGATGGTTGATGAATGGAATGTTGAAGGAACCTTCCCCTAGGCTCCTTAGTTTATCTGAGAATAAAGATGATTCATTGAAGATATTTTCAAATATCAGAGAAGCAGCAAGGGAGTGGAGATTCTTTTTTAGAAGGCCTTTAAGATCCTGGGAAGAGGAAGAGGTCAGAAGATTTATTGAGCCATTGATTGGGACCCCTAACTTAAGGCACAATATTGAGAATCATGTTCAGTGGTTAGCAGACTCAATTGGAGCCTTTTTAGTCTCCTCTGTCAAGAGATGTTGTGAGTTGGCTCATGGATCAGCTATCAGTACTACTAAATTGTGTGAGGCAATGATGTACCACCAAAAGTTAAATTCTTTGGTTAGTTAGCCTGGGAGGGTAGAGTGAAAACAACAACATACCTTTAAAGGGTGGGAATTCTGAATTCCAGTGTGAATAATATGTGTCTATTCTACAGTGAGAAGGAGGAATCTATTAATCATATCCTTCTTTATTGCCCTTTGGTATGGAAGGTTGTAGGACAATCTTCATTGTATTTAAATTAATTAAATTCTGTTGTGTACTAAACAACAACCAAAATATAATTAATTTAAATACAGTGAAGATTGTCCTACAATCTTAAGACAGATTCGTCCTCTCCACGGTGCTTTCAGAAATTGGACGTCTATTTCCTAGGATGAAATGATCTACTACAAACAATAGCAGCACTACAAATTGTTTGCCTTACGAATACACTAAGTGTTTACACTCTTTCTTTCAGAAAATAAATGTAGCAAAATGCAGAGATTTATAGCAGAGGATGGAGTACGAATGGAGTTAAACCCAAATGGAAGGCTAGTCTATTTATAGATGTAAAGGTGGCTATTGGTTTTGAATTGAACAGGTATGAAACCTGTTGGTTTTGCATTCAAACAGATTTGAATCTGTTGGGTTATATTTCAAACAGATAACAAAACGGGAAGAGCCCTGTTTGGGTGTGCAATAATACCAGACTGGTTTATTTCGGGAAGGGCCCGGTTTGGATGTACAGTAAAACCAAACCAATTTAATTTTGAATTATGGATTTTATTTTACCAAAAAATAAAATTAAATTCAAATGTTTTTGGCCCAAAAAGATTAGTATTGGGCCGAACAAGCCCAACCCAACCTCACACCACGCTGTAGACACCCCATTTTTGACCGACCTTGAGACTCAGACGTCACCAGTTGAGCGCTTGGTGATATTGCATATTCTGCTCGTTCAAAAGTTTCAGAGTCTCGGCTGTGAGCCTTGCCTCCGGACTTCTGGACCCTTTCATGCTTTGCCTCGGTTTGCGAACCAGGCTCGATTTTCTCTGTTTTCTCTTCGCGAAGGGAGGGAGAGGTCTCGTAGATCATCTCTCAGTGGCTGTAGGCTACGTTTTGTGGTTGTAGGCCATTTTGCCCATTTGGAGTCCGGTTTCTGGTTTTTCGGAGCCGTTGGCCGTGTGCCTCGGTTCGGGACCACTTAACCACCTCCATTTGCTTCGGTTTTTGGCATACTTCTTATTTGCTCCCTTTTGAGGGACACTGTGGTCCGAGAGACCGACTTCATGGTCGAACACCACTCCCGGTGCCTAACAGCCCGTTTTCGGGGCCTCGAACTGCGTGTTTCGGCCCCCGAACCTTCATTCTGCATTGGTTTTGGTTCATTTTTGGCGGGGACCTCTGTTTCAATGGTAAGAAGGCCGTAGAAGGGTGGGAGGCCAGTAATTGTTCTGTCAGCCAACTTTATCCCTTCATCGCCCTCCGTCGCCCGTTTTTCCTCACTTTAGAGCCAATGTTGAACACCCTTGGACCATTTTCTTGCACCCAAAACCACATATTTGTGATGTACACATCTGGGAGGCCACCAATATTTGGTGACCGGCCAGTAATTGTTGTTGACCCTTTTGAACCCCTTTGAAAAGTAGGTTGTTATCTCTCCTGGTTCACTTTTTCCAGTGTTCAACCACAGGGTTGTGTTGTGCACACATCAGAGGCCCTCTTTTTGTGGTGGCCGGCCATTAATTCTCATTGACCCTTTTGACCCTTGGCCGGCCGGCCATGGGAAGTAGTCGGCCGGCCACCTGCAACCTGGATAACTGGCCGGCCAAGATCCTCACATCATCTACAGTGCAGAAGTGCATTCATTTTCCCCCCAAATTCTGTATCCGGGGGCTGCTTTTTTGAGGGAAACTTGGTTGGTTTTCCCTCCATTTTTTCCCCCATTTTCCCCCTCTTTTGGCCTATATAACAGGGCCTCCAGCTCTGTAATTAGGGTTACAAAAAATGCCCCCTAAGCTCCATTGTTGTATCTCTCTTTCTCTCTCTCTTCCAAGCTCCAATTCTTCAAGTCCTATACCCCTTTTCACACCACCACCTAGCACCACCCTTCCATCCTTCATTCCAGCAGCTGGAGGTGATTCTTCAAGGCCTAGGAGTGCTGCAACTCAAGCCAAAAGGGTGCCAAAGTCAAGTCTTCAAGGGTAAGCCCTATTTCCCCCTTTTTGGTCCATATTTTGTTCAATACATAAGTCATATTTTCTTTCTATTTTGGGCTCCGTCCCTAACTGGAGTTAAGCTTATTTTGATCCATTTTTCATATTTCATTAAGGGCCTCTCACTGTTTGAGGCCTCCTTAGTGCACTTACTTCATTATCCCTCTTGTATGCCATTGTCTTATGTACTATTTTTGGCCTATGTATAAACTGTTTTGAGCTCTGTCATGAACTGAAGAGTAGCTTATTTTGATCCCTTCTTCAACATTGTTGAAGGGCTCATTGATGTTTGAGGCTTCTATCTTCCACTTGCCTTTATATCTCTATTTTGGCTCCATTTTTGCTTGATTTGTTAGCCTATTTTGCTTCTGTTTTTGGGCTGTGGTCCGAACTACGAATGGCCTTATTTTGACCCCATATTTATGTTTTATTAAGGGTCTTTCATGGTTTGTGGCATCCTTTCTACACTTTGTGTTATATCTCTCTTTTTGGCCTCATTTTGCATAGTATCTTAGGCTTGCATGCATACTGTTTTGGATCCGGCCATCAACTGTAAAGTGCATTATTTTTGGTCCCTCTTCAACATTGTTGAAGGGTCCCTTTGTGTTTGAGGCCAGAAACCACCACTTGCTTCTTTGCCCCTCTTTTTGCCTATTTCTTACATGAGAGCTTAGCCATACCTGTGTTGGTTTTTGTGGTTTGCCATAAACTGTAAAAGGTAATATTTTGGGCCCCGCTTCAACATTGTTGAAGGGCCCTAATCTGTTTGGGGTCAGAAGCTGTGAGTTGCTTCTTTATCTCACATTTAGGGCCATTTTTGCATGCTAGTTTTCCCCTATTTGTGTTTATTTTTTGACCTTTCTTAGAACTGAAAACATGCTTATTTTGGGGCTTCCTTGAATCTTTCTTCACATGCCATAAGCAAAAAATGTATGCTTGATGTAGCTACAAGTCATTTCATGCGCTTAATCTTGCATTTCGGGACCATTTCATGCATCGGGTGCTATATCGTCATGATTCGGGGCTGTTTTGTGTCGCATTTCAGTTCTAAAATTTGCATGCTAGCATATCATATTTCATGCCTTGCCATGTCTTGTTAGAGTGGCATTTGGTGCCTTAGGTTCGGTCCTCGGTTTGCGTGCATGCGTGCACGCATCTCGAGTGTCTCCTTTTCATCTCATGGCCACTTATGTGAGTGTGGCTGAGGTCCACTCATGTTGGTGTAAGCCCATTGTGCATTGTGTATGCCATTTTATTTCATAGCATTGCGTATGCTAGGTTGTATATTAGCGCATTGTGTATGCCATGTTACCTCGTGCATCGTGTATGCCATTTCATAGCATTGTGCATGCTAGGTTGTATATTAGTTGCATTTCATGCATATCATGCATACTGCATTGTGCTTGGAATAAGAGTTAGCCCGAGCACGGGAAACGAGGTATGTTTCGTACTCCAAGTGACGGAACGTGTCTCAATTCCAAGTCACCGACACTCCGGATTGTCAATGATGGAGTCTAGGTTTTGTTTTGTTTTCATGTGCATTCATTCTATATTGAGTAATGCATTTCGACCCCTCGGCCATCATGCATCGAGATGCGTGATTGGTGGCACGAGGATCGAGGCATGCATACATTTGTGAAAATACATTGCTATGCCATTTTCCTGCTCTCTGTTGCAACAAATCAAGAATCAACAGTCTTCCGGGGTTTGGCACACTTTCCAAAAAAATATTGCAAAACAGAGGCTAATTGGGGCATCCCAGTGGATTTCCGCGCAAGGCAGCCCAAACATACATCATTCAGAAGAGTCAAGGTGGTCTCTGGCTTGCATGCCAGTTTACAGCTTTCTTAGTTAATTTGTAAATTAATTAGGAATTTGTATATATTTGGACTGTATTATTTGGACTGTACTATTTATTCGGACCCTCTGCACGAGGGCATAACTGTAATAAGTGTGCGTGTGTGTGCTGTATGTCTTCTGTAACAACCCTCATACTGTTTACTGATTAATGACTGACCGATTACCGATAATCACCGATTACTGTTAAACGAAACGGATAATGACTGATAACTGACTGACTGAAATTGAAACTGAATTGACTGAGTATATGTTAGTTAATTGCATTCTATCTGTTTGATTGTCTGATTATCTGTTCATGTTTATATGTTTAAACTGCTAATTGAAGGCCTTATCGGCGGCCGAATTAGAAACCGATTGATGTTCCGTGACCCTCATAATTTATGTGATTTTATAGTATAATTATCTGAAAATTGATTAAGTATGATTAAATTAGATTAAATTAAGCTAATTAAAGAGTTGGACTTAATTACCGTTTTGCCTTGAGTGGGCCACTATCTCACACATCTTTAAGCCTTGTATACACTCATACACTTGAGCCTAAGACAACATTTCCTCAGCCATTTCCCCTCTCATTGCCGACCATAGAGAGAGCTAGGGAGGGAGAGAAGTGTTTTTGTTGATTTAGCTTGTGAATCTTGAAGAATTGAAGTGTATTTGCATATTTGAGCTCCCTCACTCCTAATTCTACAAGACTAAGGTAGGACATCCATCTTCTTGTTGCTGTTCTTGAGTTCATTCTTGCATGATTCATGTTAATTTGTAGAGCTAAGTCATGATTTGGTCCATAAATGATGGATTGAAGATCATTTCTTGCATGCATGTTGGTATTGTTGCATTTTGAAGTTGATTACATGGACATTGGTACATGCATGCTCATATTGTTGTTATAGACCATGTTTTCATCTGGTTTTGGGAAAGAAATGAGCTCATTTGAGCAAGCTTTGGAGTTTTAATTTGGTTTAAAACTCATGCATGACATGTTTGAATGTTGTTCTTGAAAATGGGTTTGAATGTGGTTTTATTTGACTCACCTTTGGGGCTTGAATTCATAAATTGAGCTTTGAAACTTGTTATACATTGAATTTAATGATGTTTTCCAGAATTTGGGCCCAAGAGGTCGAGTTTGGAGTGGTAGAATGCTTGGTTTGAGCTTGGGAGGCAAATCTGGAAATTCCAGATTTCGCTTCCTCGCTCGAGCGAAGGATTCCCCGCTCGAGCGAGCACCTTGATTTTGGACTTACGCTCGAGCATAGAAAGTCTCGCTCGAGCGAAGCCCCTATTTTCAGCAAAGTTTGCAAAATGTTTTCTAAGAGTATTTTTGCATCCTCATCCCATCCTAGGCATTCTTAGGCCTAGTTTAAGGCATCTGAGTGTGGCAAGAAGCACAAGGGAGTCTGCTACAGAATATCTGGAGCCTGTTAT
>NW_021026127.1:1203247-1270438 GCF_004153795.1 Camellia sinensis | reverse complement strand
TCACTTTTCCTTGTCCAGCCACAGTAGAAGTAGAAGAATTTCCCATGAAAAGTTGTTCCCCATTTGCAGCCTCATTGTAGGTAGTGAACATCTTCTTGTCCGCACATATGTGACGAGTTGCTCCAGTGTCAACCCACCACTCTTTGGGATTTCCAACCAAGTTAGCCTCAGACACCATAGCAGAGAGGTTGATGTCATTCACTCCGTCAGAGATGTAATCCAATTCTGTTACATTGGCCTGATTGGCGGTCTTCTTACTTGTATTTCCATGATCCTTCTTAGGGCGGCGGCAGTCAGAAGCTCGATGTCCAGTCTTGCCACAATTATAGCATTTTCCTTTGAACTTCTTGCTGCCATTGTTGTCGCCTTATTTAGGACCATCTCTAGTAAACTTCCTCTTTTTGTTATGTGGTTTATGAACTTATTCAACCACATTAGCCTTGGACTCAATGGGATTTTTCCCATTCCTCTTTTCAGCCTTTCGGTTATCTTCTTCAATTCTCAGTCTTACAATAAGTTCATCCATGGTCATCTCTTTGCGTTTATGTTTTAAATAATTTTTGAAATCTTTCCAAGCCGGTGGTAACTTTTCCACTAAAGCAGCGACTTGGAAAGATTCGCTAAGAAACATACCTTCTGAATGAATATCATGCAAAATTAACTGAAAACTTTGAACTTGAGATATTACCGTTTGGGAGTCTACCATAACAAAGTCCAGAAATTTACCGACGACAAATTTTTTCGTGCCGGCATCCTCTGTCTTGTATTTCTTCTCCAAAGAATCTCACAATTCTTTTGCTGACTTCAAAGGACTGTATACATTATACAGCATGTTGTCAAGGCTATTGCGGATGTAGTTTCTGCACAGAAAATCTGAATGTTTCCAAGCATCTACAGCGGCAACAACTTGCCGATCACTTTCACCCTCTTTAAGTGCTGGAGCCTCTTCATGGAGAAACCGGGCCAAATTAAGAGTTGTAAGATAGAACAGTGTCTTCTGCTGCCATCTCTTAAACTCAGTACCGTTAAATTTTTTCGATTTTTCTCCATGATTGATTGGTACATGAACATGGTTCTGGATTGGTGTTGGTGTAACAATAGGAGTACCACTACCAGAAGCAGTTTCAGTTGCAGTAGCCATAATCTTTGATTTAATTTCTTCGAATTATAATCTGATCAAGTCTAGTGTTTGATACTGTGTCCTTAAGACAGAATTTCTTTTTGTAATCTTCATTGTATTTAATTTTCTGTGATTTCAAAAGACATATTCTGGTTGGAAAAATAAATAGTATTTATGCTATTTGACAGATAGTAGTAATATACTGTCTCTTTTCTTTGACAACTAGTAGTAATATACTGGTGTCATTAACAATTGTAGAATATTAATTTGTGTTACAGAAAATTATTGTGATATTTTATTTTTCTAGTTTTAGTAACAAGGAAAATAAAATTTTTTTGTGTTATAATTTATTTTCTGGTTTTAGTAACTAGAAAATTAATTTGTGTTTTAATTTTTTCTGATTTTTGTAATCAGAGATTATGGCTAATTGTAGGACAATCTTCACTGTATTTAAATTAATTAAATTCTATTGTGTATTAAACAACAACCAGAATATAATTAATTTAAATACAGTGAAGATTGTCCTACAATCTTAAGACAGCTTCGTCCTCTCCACGGTACTTTCAGAAATTGGACGTCTATCTCCCAGGATGAAATGATCTACTACAAACAATAGCAGCACTACAAATTATTTGCCTTTACGAACACACTAAGTGTTTATACTCTCTCTGACAAGAAAATAATGCAGCAAAATGCAGAGATTTTTATCAGAGGATGGAGTACGAAAATTGGAGTTAAATCCAAATGGGAGGCTAGTCTATTTATAAATGTAAAGGTGGCTATTGGTTTTGAATTGAACAGGTATGAAACCTGTTAGTTTTGAATTCAAACAGATTTGAATCTGTTGGGTTATATTTCAAACAGATAACAAAACAGGAAGGGCCCTGTTTGGGTGTGCAATAATACCAGACTGGTTTATTTCGGGAAGGGCCTTAATTTTGAATTATGGATTTTATTTTACCAAAAAATAAAATTAAATTCAAATGTTTTTGGCCTAAAAAGATTAGTATTGGGCCAAACAAGCCCAACCCAACCTCACACCACGCACCTGTGCCCAAGCCCAGCCCAGCCCGCCCGACCGAACGGCGGCGCGCGTGGTGATTTTTGGGTCCAATGGATCTAGCCCATTTTACCCATAACTCTAAAACACCCACCTGGGTACCACTTGGGGCACACCCTAAGTACCAAACCCAAGCCTTATAAACCCTTTCAAAACCTCCCATCAAATCAATGTGGGACAAGCCATTTTACAGCCTTAAGGAATTTTCACCAAAACTCTATTTCTATGGAGCATACTTTGGCTTCAATTTCCTATTCACTCGGTAATAGTTTTGAGCAACCAAATATACCAAGTGAATCACAACGCGGCATAGAACGCGTTACCACTTTGACCCATGAAAATCGACGCACGGAGCCCACTTAAAAAATAGACCGAACTTAGGATAAAATTCTGATTTTACCCAGAATTTATAACCACTTCCAACAGGTGTGGTCCGAATTAGTGGATTGGTGGAATTTGTCTTGGGCCATACCTGGTTCTGTTGGTGAGTGGTGGTCGAGTATAAGATTAAATAGGTTGGAAATGAGGTATGTGTGGAAGGTAAGAAATTAGTGTTTGTTCCAGGGATTATAACCAAATTTCAAGGCACTTGAGGTGTTGATGAAAATTAGAATTGTTCTTTGGTTGAAATATATCACAGTAAGGATGTCTTATTCTGTCAATGATGTGGTCTTCAATCTTCAGCAAGTCAAATCTTGCTCAAGGCAACAGAGAAGAATCAGAGGGGTGGAATAGTTAATTGTTTTCTGCAAGTGGTGCTTATAAGGATGGTGATTTTTGCTTGAGAGGTTTCGACAGTTTGGGTTAATAGGCTGGTTGTTTGCATTATTAGTTTTTGTCTATTTTTCTGATCTTTTGTGCGGATTTTTGTTGGTTTCTCACCAACTTCTTAACTCGAGTTAACTCATGGTTGGGTGTCCTGCTTGGTGCCAACCTAGTTAAAATTAGGTTAGAATACTATTATGCTACTTCGCTCTTGTCTTTTCTTTGTTGATGTATGCCCATACGTAATATATGATTTCAACATCAATAAAGCTTCTTTTTTGTCGATAAAAAAAAAAAAAAAAAAAGAAAGAAAATAAATGATTAGTTAATAATTAAAGAAAATATGAGTAAAAGAGTTGCCTTGGATAATTTATTATTTTATTTGATTTTTTACGTCATTGGGTTTGAATAGTAGATTTAATTTTTGGACTAGAATAAAAAGGGTATTGCTATACAAGTATAAAAATTAGATTCAATTTTCAAGCCCAATGATATGATAATCAATTAGGATATCTAAGATAAAACTCTCTCATATATTTTCAATCAGCAACCAGCCATATCACTTGCACATTATTAAGTCTAAAAAATGATTCAGAAAATAGACTTATATATTATTTTTCGAATAAAAATGATAATTAAAAAAATGGTAATCTTGGGGAAGTACACCTCATATTCTAACTCGATTTATTTTTGTTTAAATAGTAGACTTTATTATTTTTGTGTTATTTTTGGGAGATAACTCGCGAAGTATCACATTAGAATATAAATAGCATGAAGTATTTACTTTAATATCATCAAATAATTTCTTTGCAAGGTGAGTAGCTGATGAAGTTGGGAATTTTACTTTGTATTTTTTATTTTTTATTTTTTTGGTAGTGTACTACAAAACCACGTCATTTTTTTTTAATTTTTTTTAGCCATATGTTTGAAACCCACCGGAGATAAAAAGAGAGAATTTTAGAAGAAAATAGGTTAGTAGTTTATGGTGATTTGAGAAATTGATTAAAAGTTAATTTTTAAAATTTTTTAAATTATTTTTATATATATATAAAATATGAAAAATGGTATAATATAAAATTGATTAAAAAATAAAAATTAACTTTTAATTAGTTTTCGAAATTGCCCTTAAATATGAGACTTCTTAGGGTTAAAATGATATAATCCAAAATTGATTAAAAAATAAAAATTAACTTTTAATTAGTTTTCGAAATTGCCCTTAAATATGAGACTTCTTAGGGTTCATTTGAGAAGTGAGTTGACTTTTTAACTTTTTTGTTTTTTTGGCTATTTTAGCCTGGGATTAAAGGTCTGGTTTGGGAACAACTTTTAGCTTTTTTGACTTTTTTGTGAAAGAAAAAATGTAATAATTGTGAGTTAGATGTGATATTTTATATTTTGTGGCTAAAAAATTTATTTTATTTTTTGTAATTATTTTAACTAAAAAAGCCCAAAGATTGCCTTCCCAAATGAAGCCTAAGAGTAATGATAACAAGTTTTCAGCTTCAATTTTCAATCTGCACGTATAAAGCTCTGTATAAAAAGCGTCGAAGCTGCTGGGTAGTTCGAAAACTGATTGCCCCGAATGGCTCGATTGTCGGAAACGCGTCGTTTTGACCTTTTTTTTTTTCTTTCCCTCTTTCTTCCACTTCTTCCTTCCCCAGGGCAATCTAAAAATTTAAAGAAGAAGAAGAAGAAGAAGAAGAAGAAGAGTCCCAAAAAATCAAACAATAGCAAAATCTAACTTGAGAAAAAAAAAATCAAAATCAAAATCAAAATCTAAAATCAAAACCAATTGGTTTTTTTTTTCCTCCTCTGTGCTTCCTCTTCTTCCTTCCCCTTGGGTAATCTGAAAAATTAGAGGAAGAAAAAGAAGAAGAAGAGCCCAAAAAAATCAAACCCAAAATCTAAATCTAAATCTAAATCTAAAATCAAAACCAATTTCAATAGAAAAATCAGCAAAAAACAAAAAAAAAAAAAAAGAAGAAGAGGAAGAAGAAGAAAAATAGCACTAGTTTCAGCAAAAAAAAGCAGCCTCAATTTCAGCACAAAAACAGCCCCAATTTCATTACCAAAAAGCACCAATTTCAGCATCAAAACAACACCAAAACAACAGCAAAACAGTAGCAATTTGAGCAAAAACAAGACCAAAACAACAATTTCTTCTCCTCTCATCCTTCTCTTCCTCCTCCTCTATTTCCTCTCTTCCTCCGCTACTTCTCTCTTTCTCTCTGTTTTGGTTCAACTTTTGAAAAAGAAACGAGAAGTGGAAGGAAATAAAGGAAAAGAAAAAAAAAGAAAAAGTTAAAACGTCGTCGTTTTCGAAAATCGAGCCATTCGGGGCAATGGGTTTCTAGCTACAACACATTTTCCCTTAAATAACCACGATTTGAATTCAAATCTTCGCACGACTTGCTTCATTCTAGGGTTTCTATTGTAAGTCTTTGTTTTTGTTTTTTTTTTTTCCAATTCAACTTCCATCAATTTTCAATATGTGATCGCATTGAGTAATTCGGATGGTGAGCAATTCGATTTGAATTAGTGTTTACGTAGCTTATGCGTGATAAAGATTTGTGTATCTAGTTTGCCTTGTTCTTTGATCAATCAATTTAATTTAATTTGCTTCAAAACACAGCATTTGATCTAGGTATGCATTCGAAGTTCTGATTTTTGTGTGTTTTGTTCTTTTTGTTTATGGGGGAAATGGGCGGGTACCTATTCCCGATCCATATCCTATGAATATTTAAAAAAATAGGGGGAGTTACGGGCCGGTCCTATGGACCGGTCTTCTAGTTATTTCTAGATTACAAATTATATTTTTAACAGTTTTTAGTAGAGTTGTAGTTGAAAGAAATGATTTTGTTAATTAATTGATTTCAATTAATTGATTTCTCACGGGCTTGAAATGTGTTCGTATACTGTTATGTGAAGAGGACCAGAGAGTTTGCAGATTTGTTTGGTTTAGAGATGATGAGACTAGAGTTGCTCTGAATAATTTCTGATTCTGGTTTGATATTTTATTTTGATATCAGGTTATGAGCCATGTCCGCCGTGTCCCCATCCATCAGCAGCGCCACCCATTTGCATCTCCTCGATCTGGGAAGGGACGGGTGAGGGTGGGAATGGGTTTTGGAGGTTCGCCAAAGCCGGTCAGAGCTACTGGGAGAGGAGGCGATTGGGTTAGAGCTTAATACTGTGTTTGGTTGAAGAGATTTGGAAAGGGAAAGGAAAAATGTGTGTGAAACTAGGTGAAATGTAGGTATATTTTGATCACATTTCACCTAACTTTTCTCTTTTCCTTTCCAAATTCCTTCTCCAATCCTCCAATCAAATACAGCGTAAATAGTTGAATATGGTAGTAGTTTAAGTATTTATAATTTGGCATTTAGGTTACAAGTAAGATGAGTTCTAATGTTCAATTTAATGGAGTGATGTCAAGGTGTTTTGATGATACAACTTTAGTAAACTACTACATCCTACTATATAGTAAGAGGGAAATCATGGAACAGTGGTACAATCAAAAACTTATTACACATCCAAGATATGGTTTATAATTTTAATAATTAATGCATATAAAGTTTATCGCATATTTGTAAATTTTATTTTATTTTATTTATTTATTTTTTAATTTACACTCAAGTGGAATTCCTCTATAGAAAAAGGATTTTATAAAAGGAAAAGATTAATTCTAATTTAGTTTAAAAGTTTTTGAGTTATTTTTTAAATTCAATGATGTCACAATCTATTAGACTGTCTAAAATAGTTCTCTTACATGTATTTTCTAATTATCAATCAATCATTTCTTTTGCACATCACTAAATCTAAAAAATAAATATAGAAAGTGAGTTTATATACTCTCTCCGTTCCAAAATAATGGTCTCTTTTAGGAAATCCGACTTTTTTTAATAGTACAATTATCACACTTTAAAAAAAATGATTTTTCAAAATTATCCTTTGATAATATATTTTTTGGAGAATATCAATGTCATAATTGTACTTTTTATGTTGTTAATGAATTTAAAAGAAGGGCAAAATAAAAAAATTTATATTATTTTTGTATTTGATTTTTGAAATGAGATTAATATTTTAAAATATTAAAAAATAGAATAAAAGACTAATATTTTAGGAATGATGGAGTATTATTTTCGAAAGAGAAAACTCTTGAACGGAGAATACATATATAAATAAATAAACTAATTGTGGGAGAATGGTTTAATTCGGCTTGGTTTTGGCCCAACTGCCAAATCCAATTTGTTTCGTTTGGTCTCAACTAGAACTGGCAAATGAATGGATTTGAGCGAGTTTAAATGGTAACTGGTTAAAAAAATATTAGTTTAAAAATACTTATTTAGGTAACGGGTTGGATATGGGCGGGTAATATACAGATCACTCTTGACCCTTCTTGTCCCCTCCCATTTATTTGTTTATTGTGTGTATGGCTTTTCACTAACATTGTTTCTAAAACATAACTACCGATAGGAGTGTAAAAATGGTCTACGGCTCATGAACGGCCCGAAGTCTTCCCGTGACTCAGGGTGAGCCTGGCCCGAGACCCTAGGCTTGGGCCTAGGCCATCATAAAGATTTGGAAAAAAAATCATCCACTACACAAACAACAAAAACAACAACAACAAAAAATTCAGTCTTGGTCTGACCATACCAAATCAATCCATAAACTAAGGGTGGGCGCAGATCGGTTGCGACCACAGAACCTCTAATCCGCCATTCGTCCACCGAATTGGTGGATTGAAGAAAATCAATCCGCATCCATCTGCCAATCCGGCGGATGTGGATTAAGCGGATTGGTGGATTAAGGGGATTGATGGATTGGCAGATGGATACGAATCGGTTTGGCGCTTTAAAATTTTATTAATTTCAATAGGGGGAAAATATTGTTGGCCAAAGAATTATGTTCTTTCATTTGAAGAATACCACAAGATTTAGCACAAACAGGATACAAAAAAACGCTCGAATAGATATCAAAATCCCTCATCCAAAACACCGAAATAATTCCCTCATAGTAATTGTCTTGCTATATGAAGTACATCAGTTGTAATATCAATGAGTATTCTAGTAAAAATCGAGCAAATGCAAAGATTGCTGCTGATGGATTGGTATATCCATTAGATGAGCTGCCTCCTTAATAACATTAATTAACTACTACTCTTTTGATCATTGCTTACAAGTTGACCCAGTAAGTACCTCATCCGAGGTAGAGTCTGACTCTTCTATGGTTAATTTGTGCAGTAACTTACAAAGTAAGTTTTTTATTGGTCAATAAATTTGCACTTGATAAGCTTAAGATTTGAAATGAAGAAATAAAGTAAGTTTTTTATTTGGTGCGGTCTAGCGATTCGATCGCGGCCAAAGGAACCTCAAATCCGCTATCCGTTTAAAACTAGGTGGATTGAAAAAAATCAATCCGCAGTTGTCCACTTGTCATCACGCATCCGTCCAAAATGCAGTGGATCAGATCAGTTTGGTTCGATCAGTTTGAGCTGATCAGAAGATCCGCTGCTCACCCCTACCATAAACTACAAGAAATAAAGCCAATTGATCAATTGCAATAAGATATGTAGATCTATTATCAATTAAACAATAAAAATCTCAGATTGAAGGTGATTTATGAGGATTCTATCTGGATCAAATATGAAGATGAGACTCAATCAATCATCTTTATTAAAGAGAGAGAGAGAGAGAGAGAGAGAGTATTGAGTAAGAGCTAGGGTTGAGAAGAGGACTATCATCCACACCAGTGTAAGTGAGAATGAAGAAAAGGAATTGAGAGAGACCTAGGGCTGGGAAGTTTTCCCCAAATCTTTCAATCATCTTTTGATTTTTGGCTCAGATGTTTTTTTGAGTTGGACATCATTTAGCAACATCATTTTTTAGCTTTAAAGTCAAAAGTTCATTAAAAAAATCAAAAAGCCAACAACGTATACCACTAAATCAAAAATTTTATTTTTTCTCTATTTTTTATACATCTTTTCATAAAAAATCAAAAAGTCATCTCAAACAAACTAATTTTTTTACCTCATATTTTAGTCAAAAAATTAAAAAGTTGTTAAAATAATATGTTCCTAAACGAGGCCTTATTGTCATTTTTAGTTGGGTATTTAATATGTTAGCTTACTCAGCTCATTTAAATCCAGTTAAAAACAAGTATATTTGTAGTAACCCAAAGGCAGCCCATTTACAAAATAGAGGGCCCAAACCCATTTATTATGAACGGATCTGGGCCGGTTATTGGGTTTGGCCTTGAATTGCCAGCTCTAGTCTCAAGTAGCAGTGCCTCAAGGTTCACACACATGTGAACAACAAACACTATGGTGCTGTTTGGTAACACTTACGTTTTCAGTTTTCTGTTTATATTTACGAAAATTTTAAAAACTCAAATAAAAACTTGTTTGGTAAAATTTTTGATTTATAAATCAGTGGTCTCAGTTTATAAATTTGGCCAAAAAATGAAAACACAAAAAAGATATCAAAATCCCTCATCCAAAACACCGAAATAATTCCCTCATAGTAATTGTCTTGCTATATGAAGTACATCAGTTGTAATATCAATGAGTATTCTAGTAAAAATTGAGCAAATGCAAAGATTGCTGCTGAGAATATTTTTGTAGAGCCCAACTGGATTGGTATATCCATTAGATGAGCTGCCTCCTTAATAACATTAATTAACTACTACTCTTTTGATCCTTGCTTACAAGTTGACCCAGTAAGTACCTCATCTGAGGTAGAGTCTGACTCTTTTATGGTTAATTTGTGCATTAACTTACAAAGTAAGTTTTTTATTGGTCAATAAATTTGCACTTGATAAGCTTAAGATTTGAAATGAAGAAATAAAGTAAGTTTTTTATTTGGTGCGGTCTAGCGATTCGATCGCGGCCAAAGGAACCTCAAATCCGCTATCCGTTTAAAACTAGGTGGATTGAAAAAAATCAATCCGCAGTTGTCCACTTGTCATCACGCATCCGTCCAAAATGCAGTGGATCAGATCAGTTTGGTTCGATCAGTTTGAGCTGATCAGAAGATCCGCTGCTCACCCCTACCATAAACTACAAGAAATAAAGCCAATTGATCAATTGCAATAAGATATGTAGATCTATTATCAATTAAACAATAAAAATCTCAGATTGAAGGTGATTTGTGAGGATTCTAGCTGGATCAAATATGAAGATGAGAGTCAATCAATCATCTTTGTTAGAGAGAGAGAGAGAGAGAGAGTATTGAGTAAGAGCTAGGGTTGAGAAGAGGACTAGCATCCACACCAGTGTGAGTGAGAATGAAGAAAAGGAATTGTGAGAGACCTAGGGCTGGGAAGTTTTCCCCAAATCTTTCAATCATCTTTTGATTTTTGGCTTAGATGTTTTTTTGAGTTAGACATCATTTGGCAACATTACTTTTTAGCTTAAAAATGAAAAGTTCATTAAAAAAATCAAAAAGCCAACAACGTATACCACAAAATCAAAGATTTTATTTTCTCTCTATTTTTTATACATCTTTTCGTAAAAAATCAAAAAGTCATCTCAAACATATTAATTTTTTTACCTTATATTTTAGTCAAAAGATTAAAAAGTTGTTAAAATAATATGTTCTTAAACGAGGCTTACTCAGCTCATTTAAATCCAGTTAAAAACAAGTATATTTGTAGTTACCCAAAGGCAGCCCATTTACAAAATAGAGGGCCCAAACCCATTTATTATGAACGGATTTGGGCCGATTATTGGGTTTGGCCATGAATTGCCAGTTCTAGTCTCAAGTAGCAGTGCCTCAAGGTTCACACACATGTGAACAACGAACACTATCTTATTGGTCTATTAGTACATTTGTGGGGCTACTTTGTTGATTTAAATTTGGTGACGTGTATTGTTCACCTTTATGAATAAATTTATTCTCTAAAGCTCTATAACCCCGACCCAAAATCAAAAAATAATAAAAATATCTAATCTACAATCCCCCAAAAAATAAAATAAATAAAAAATAAAAAGTTAAATCTTGTTATTAAAATTCAAAATTTGTCGATAGTTGTTATGCCATTTCCAATGTTAAAATTTCTCTTATCTGTTTTAATTTGAAATAAAGGTATCTTTCACCATCATTGATATTATAATAAAAACAAAAACAAAAGTCCTAAAAATGTATATAAAGTTTCAATCACAATGGTTCATAGTCCTATGATCAAAGCCAATTTGACAAAAAAAATAGCACAAAAAATTCATAACCAACCACCTCAAACACTAATAACCGAGATAATTACAAATTTGACCACCTCCAAAATCTCATTAATTAAGCATCAAAATGAATTATAACTGAAATTATAAATTTATATTTAGAGCATATAATACATACTATTTTGTAATAAAAAAATAGGTAAATTAAACTAAACCTTTATAAAACTCAACATTTAGTCATTTCTAAGTATGATCTTATTACACTAAACCCCTTTTATTAGGATTCTATTGATTAATATTCTTATTTGGTGATTTGCTTTCTTTATTGTAATGGTAAAGTGTAAACGAAATCATTAGACAAGAGTATCATTGTCAAAAAAAAATTAAGGATAAATTACAAATACATATCCTGAGGTTTGCTTAAAATAAAATGGTCTCCTGTGATTTAAATGCCCCCTTGTCATATTTCTTGTTTAATAGAATTAATTCAAAAAATAAAATTCCTATACAATAATATAATTACTTGAATTATTAATTGAAATAAAACTTTGACATAATTTATTAATAAAAGGTCCTATTTATTATGAAATTAGAAATTTCAAGGGACGGGATATAATTTTCAAAACTATGTGGGTTGATTTTTCGGGGTTCAAGTATTTTGTTTTTGTAGTTAAGTCCTTCTTGACTTTTTTTATCTTAATTCTTTTTTAGGTTATTTTGTTCTTGTTTTGTTTATTCTTTTCTTTAAAAACCCCAAAAAAATAAAAATAAAATAAAAAATGTAAGACTAAGAGGTTGGTTGTATAGATGTGAGTAGCAAGTAGAGATAGTTTGTACATTCTAAGGTAGCGTTCGGTAGAGTTTTAGAATTATGATTTGAGAATATAGTTGTTTTTTAAGTTTGTGAGTTTTCGAATTATGATTTGAAAAGAGAAAATTTGTTTGGTTATGAGTTTTGAAAAGAATTTTAAATTTTTTATGTAACATATGAAATAAGAAAAGTTGTTTAGTTATAAGTTTTGAAAAGAATTTTCAAATTTTAATTTAAAAACTTATAGCTCATAACAAAACAGAGAACTCAAAACTCTATTGAAAATTCTATTCAAAATTCATAACCAAACTCTTTTTAAAATTCAATTCAAAAAAATAATTTGTCATTTTGGTCTAAAAAAATAATTTCTATATTTAAAAATTATGTAAAAAAACAAATATAATTTTTTTTTCCCCAAATAATAGGTGGGGAGATTGGCAATGACAAAAAAACAAAAAAAAGTATTGTTCCAATCAAAGGGCCAGACATCCAGGAGATGTTGAGGGACGACCCAAAGCACAAATTCAAAAATCAAAAACTCATATTGCCAAACATGCATTGGAATGTGTTTTCAAATGTAGTATTGGAATTAATTTTTGAAAACTTAAACCAAATAAAACATTGGAATGTAGGGATGAAATTATAATTTGAAAGCTATACCAAACACGATCTAAATCTCTCTCGATGCATTGCATCTTCCAGTACTTTTAATTTTATGTTTTTAATGAAAAATTCACTTTGATGATAATAGGGGAGGGAGGGGGGGATGACTTACGTGTAGATTTTAATAGGTAGAGTTACTTTCCAACAGATTTTGTGATAATTAATGGCATTTTTCATCATATACTATTAAAAAACGTTAGTAATTATTAATTTTCAGCGATAGTTTAAATAGTTTGTCAGAAAAAAAAAAATCACTAATTATTAATTTTATCGACAATTTAAAAAAATCTTCACAAAAAAAAAAGTTATTAATTTTCAGCTTTTAGCAATAATTTGAAAAATTCATCTAGAAAAAAACGTCACTAATTGTAAGTTTTAGTGACAGTTTATAAAAATCGTTGTCCTTTTCAATAATCCAAGTCTATGTGCTCTTTACATGCAAAATTGTTGGTTTTGAATGTTTTGCTAAGAATCATTTATTTTAGATTGGGTTTATGGCCATAGATTGATAAAATTCACTTTTTATTTTAAAAATCATTGTTCTTTTGAAAATATGGCTTTATTCCTTTAATATAAAATGAATGGTATTCATTTTTCTTCAAATCACATAGTTTAGATTAGTTAAGGATTTTTAGGTCTAAAATGAATTTATGTGAACAATTAACCATTAAAATCATAAAATAGAGAGTGAGTAGACGCCAATCTTCGGATTGGGAAAAAGGGGATGCTTCCATGCAAATGGCCTTCCCCTTTTGTACCTAAACTCCCGAACCTAAAATTTTCTTGATTATGATGGACTAGGACTTAATTTAATTTTCTTCTTTAAATGTTTCGTAATTCTCCTTTAAAAATTAAGTGGAGACTCTTTGTTGGTCAAAGCAAGTCGGTGTGGGAAGCAATGCCTTAGACTCTAAAAAAGAGTGGCGCCCAAACCATGGAAGAGAGATTTCACTATATAAATAAGATAGGGAATAAATGTGAGATGACCAAAATAATTAAAGCTCTCACACCACTATCTGAACCCTATGCTCAAAGTTAGTTGAGCCCTTGCTCACCCCAATACCACACGGTATTTTTTTCTCTCACCTTTAGATCTCTATTTTTCCTCATTGTTGTCTACCAAAACATATAACCCCCATAGCTACTTATAATAGTCTACCCAAAAAGAACCCTAGTTCTCATAAAATTAATTAAGTAACCAAATGTTACATATATTTGGTTTCCCAGCAGATTCTGAACTTTACTATCCTAACTTAAATACATGTATAAACTGACCTAATAACTTTATGAGACCCACATATATCACACGGACGAGCTAATTTTAAGAATGTTGGTGGTGGTGGTGGGATGGTGGAGGTTGTGGTGGTAGTGGTAGTATTAAGATTTTAGTTTGGAAAATGCATTTTGTCATTTTGGATATATATATATATATATATATATTTTCTCCCAAATAACAGGTGGGGCGATTGGCAATGACAAAAAAATAAAAAAAAAGTATTGTTCCAATCAAAGGGCCAGACATCCAGGAGATGTCTGAGGGACGACCCAAAGCACAAATTCAAAAATCAAAAACTCATATTGCCAAACATGCATTGGAATGTGGTTTCAAATGTAGTATTGGAATTAATTTTTGAAAACTTAAACCAAATAAAACATTGGAATGTAGGGATGAAATTATAATTTGAAAGCTATATGGAATTAATTTTTGAAAACTTAAACCAAATAAAACATTGGAATGTAGGGATGAAATTATAATTTGAAAGCTATACCAAACACGATCTAAATCTCTCTCGATGCATTGCATCTTCCAGTACTTTTAATTTTATGTTTTTAATGAAAAATTCACTTTGATGATAATAAAAGAGGGAGGGGGGGATGACTTACGTGTAGATTTTAATAGGTAGAGTTACTTTCCAACAGATTTTGTGATAATTAATGGCATTTTTCATCAGATACTATTAAAAAACGTTAGTAATTATTAATTTTCAGCGATAGTTTAAATAGTTTGTCAGAAAAAAAAAAATCACTAATTATTAATTTTATCGACAATTTAAAAAAATCTTCACAAAAAAAAAAGTTATTAATTTTCAGCTTTTAGCAATAATTTGAAAAATTCATCTAGAAAAAAACGTCACTAATTGTAAGTTTTAGTGACAGTTTATAAAAATCGCTACAAGAAAGTCGCGAATTGTCAATTTTAGCGATGTATGCTAAAAATTATTATAAAAAATTATTTTCAGCGACGATTTTATTAGGATTAATTTTCAATATGACTTAATGGGAATTAAGTTCAACTATGATGACCTATTGACAGTTTATCCAAAAAACCAACCATTTGGGACAATTTATATATTTTAAACAAATCTCAATAGCATATTTATAATTTATTTAAAATGTTTAATAAATGTGTCATGTGCTTCACACATGACCTGATTTTGTATAAATCCTTATTAAAATTCTAATAAACGAGATTAATTGTAATAAGATAATACTTTAAGGTGATTAACAATTGAATTTTAAAAGTTAAAAAGACAAAATATAAATAAATCATAATTTAAATAGATTTACAATAATTTATCCTAAAAAAGTAGTAAAGTTACTTGACCATATCTATGGATTGTTCTCTCCCTTCAGTAAATAAACAGAATAAATAAATAAATAACAAACGATACTCGTCAAATGCACTTCCATTTTTATAATGGGTCACTACAAGATCTAGAGTTGACGATTTTATTAGGTTTTTTCTTAATTATTTAGAGCATCTCAAAAAAACTTTTTAAATGAGATTTGTTAAACCCTAATATCCCTAAGTGCTATTTCCAAAAATTTATTATAGAGTCATGGGAAATATTATAGCTTTAATTATAAATATTTATAAAACTTATTATTTTTCCAAACTTATTATGTTGGATAATTATTTTTAAAATTTTATGCTAATTTAAAATTTTTCCATATATGAAAATGTCATACAACTGACAAGTGAGAGAACGTTGTTCACATTTACACTATGTTTGGCTGAAGAATTTGGAAATGAAAAAGACAAAAGATATATGTGAAATATAAATAAAATATACTTATATTTCACATAATTTTACATACGCTTTCTTTTTTTCTTTACAAATTTCTCTCCAAATTCCCCAACCAAATACAAGCTTACTATACACATGACGTGTGTTTTCTTCGGTTAGTAATGGGTTAATTATATTTTAGATAAATTATAAATATATCCTTTAAAAATTGCTTAAAATACGAATTACCTTATGAGGTTTAGAAAATTACATTTCGGCCCGTCAATCACTACAAGAATCTGCACTTTTAGCGACTACTTTTCGCGACCAATATAAAAGTTGGTAGCTAAAGTTACCTTTTCGCGACCAATATTAATTAGTCGCGAATGATCATTATTTTTGGCTACCAAATATGAGTTGGTCGCAGAAGGTCATATTTTGGCGACCAAAAAATGAGTTGGTCGCAGAATGTGGTATGCTTTTGGCGACCAACTACAAATTTGGTAGCGGAAGGTCACATTTTGGCGGCCAAAAAATAAGTTGGTCGCGAAAGATAAAAAATAAGTTGGTTGTGGAATTGGCAACCAAAATTTTAGTCGTCAAAAACTTACTTTCCTCAACCAAAAATATTTTAGTTGCCATATATTGAGTTTTGGCTACTAAAACAATTTAGTCGCCGAATGGAAAATAAAAATTTATTTTTTTTCTTTAGCGACCAAAAATTTGGTCGCCAAAAACTTATTTTCAGCAACCAAAAAAAAATTAGTCGCCAAATTAGTACTTTTACCGACTAATATTTTAGTCGCCATTGATTGAGATTTGGTGACTAAAAAAATTTGTCGGCGAAGGTACCTTTTCTGCGACTAGTCTGATCTTTTGGTCGCCAAAAATTTGGGAGGGAAATTTGAAACGTGAAAAACGAAATATTATTGCCCAATTTGAATTTTAGGTGTAATTTCATTATATATATATTTTTATTTATCTGTATCTCAGCTCAGATACATACACCAAGCACCAAACAAATAAAAAAAATTCGCTTGCTCTCCCTCTCTCTCTCTTTCACCGTTGCTCACAATGTATTCTCTGTTTCTCTCTTTGGTCTCTGTTTATTTCTCTTTCTCTTTGACATTCACATAAGCACAAACCCTAGGCCACCATTCAAAATCACCACCACCAAAAATGTCTCACGCCATGGTCGTGTCGCTCTGTTTCCCCACTGTGAGGTCGGCGGCAAACCGGCCAAAGCAGAGAGCAAACACGAAGAAGGGGCTAATATGAAACGAAACAGGAGCAGCGGCGAAGCAGCAATGGGTTTGGCAGAGAGAGGAAGGATGTTCGGTGGTAGTGTGTGGAGCCGCCTACACTCTACCATTACTAAACCTCTCAATCTCAGACCTCTTGCATCAGATAAGCACGCTCTCTCTCTCTCTCTCTCTCTCTCTCTCTCTCTCTTTCTCTCGTTTTCCCAATTTCAAACCCTAACTATAATTTTCAATTTCTCAAATCTTTGCCCCTTCATTGTCCAACCTCACCATCTCGTTTTTCAAAAAACATTTCAATTTTTAAGTGGTATTGGTGGCATGGTGTTCTTATTCTTTCTCTCTCTCTCTCTCTCTCCCTCTCTCTCTCTCTCTCTATATATATATAGTGCATGTGTGTGTGCTTGTGTGTTTGGTCTATCCTTACCAGGTACATATATAGTGTGTTTGGCCTCTCCTTACCAGGTATTGATGAACTCTACATCTATATATATATACACACCTATGTGCTTGTGTGCTTGTGTGTTTGCTAATGGACTCCTCAGAAGTCATAAAAGTCATATCGTGAGTATATTCCTTCTCCATCGTGAACAACCACCATCAGCCCTCTTTTCCCTTTTACCCCTGTTTCTCCCCCCTCCCTTTCTCTCTCTATATATACTATATAATTGTTATATAAATTTGGCTATGGTGAGAGTATGTGGATGACCTGTTCGATGAAATTCCAAAATGGGTTTTGAATTAGAGAAATCATGATAGTCTGTTGGATGAACTGGGTTTGGACTGATTGTCTTTTGATTATATTAATAGATGTTGGAAATAAGAAGAAAACATGGAATGTTACTCTATATAAGCGGTATGAATTTATTGCTTTATAGTTCTGTTTAGCTTGGAGTGGACAAGTTAAGTGGATATAAATTATTCTTATATTGTTGGTAATTTTTTGGGTTTTCTTTGAGCTTCTATTAGTTGTTAGAAAAAGAGTAAGAGACATGTTCACCAGCCAATGTTCTAACAGCACTTAACATGGGAAAATGTGTTCTACACATTTGATTAGGTTTATTTGATTTGATTAGGATTATTTTGTTATTTTTATTTTTACGACAAATCTGGTCCGATGGCTAGGCACCACTAGATGTTCTAAAAATATTAGACTTGAATAATAGTCCTAGCCAAACCTAATTTAAAATAAAAAAAATAAAAATATAATATTTCTAAAAATCCACTTGCCTCAAATAGGAAGGTAAATGCTTTTGATATGTCAGGTAAGAAGCACGGACACTTATAAGAAAGTGTCATGTCCTTGTCTGTCTTATTATTATTTAAATTTTTTCGTATTGGATTCATTTTTTAAACTTAGAAGATATATGCGTCCATCATTTAGACACACATGTGACACATGGTAAGTTTAAAGAAAGTAACTTTGGAGCTAATGATTAAAGAAAGTAACTTTGGCTGTTCAACAAGGTTTCATTACTGACCTGAAAGTGTTTCCATGCCTTTTATTGTTCATAATCTGTTGCAAATCTTTATATTCTTCTGATTGTGTCATTTGGTCCAGAGTTATACACAATATATCCCATTAGCGATCAGTGATCTTGATTCCTGGCTGAAGACACCGTCGATATATGTTTTTGACTGCTCTGCTACGGGAATGATTGTTAATGCCTTCGTAGAGGTATTCAATTCTGTGTAGGGTGAATTCATAATAAGCATTTGATTTTGCCATGATATAGGAATTATTATTGTGTTTCTTCAGCTCTCTAACTTTTAGTATGATTGTCTATGCTATAGCTTCAGGATTGGAGTGCTTCTACTTCTTCTGGATCTTCCCCAAGGGATTGCATTCTGCTTGCAGCCTGTGAAGCACATGAGACTCTTCCTCAGAGTGCAGAATTTCCTGCTTCTTCTCTGGTTTGGACGCCTTTGTCCCTGGCGTGTCCTCCTCGGCTCTGGCATACTTTTCTATCCTGTCCTGCTGATGTGTTTACGTCATGCCTCACCATTCCCATCAAGATGGCATTGAGATGGCGAGACATTTTATTCATTTATTTGATTTTCATTACCAACTTTAATTCTATTTTCTTTTGCAAACTCTTTTAGTGCTGGCCAAACTGCTAGCTTTGAGCCCCTATGTTTCTTTCTTGTCTTCGGTAATGCATCTTTTAGGTCCAAGCATCTTCATGTTTGTTAACACCCTTTTGTCATAAGATCCTAAGTATGTTTTGAGCTGAGTGTACGACATAATTTGGACTCTCATTAATTGGTTTGAAGGTAGAATTAAGGAAAGGGCTTATATCGCTCTTATGTTGTTGTTGAATGAGCTCCTGTGTCGTTGTAAGTTTATGTTTTTTCTGCTATTAGCATAAATGATAATTGTGGCTATTGCCAGCATACTTTATGAAAATTGTCATACTAGGGAATAAATGAATCTGTGATTGTCAATTTTGGAGGATGATCACACTTGTTTCTAGTAATGCAGCTATATTTTTGTTTTGTATAACCTGAGATAACTAACAAAACCTTTGAAGCCAACACGGCATCTTAAATAATAAAAGTCTTGAAGGATGGTGTGTTGGTTTAAGGCAAGTTCTTCTTTTGGAGCCTTTTGGCATTTGATTATTTTCTACTGCAGAATGGACTTTCTGCAAATGTATGTTAAAGCTGTCCACCCACATTTTATTTTCCATATTTGCATTTAATATTGTTATATTTTCCACAAGAAAGGAAATTTGTTTATTATTGTTCATAAGCTTTTTCTTTTTAAATGTTATTGTTCCTTAATTGTGGTTGGGTTGAATGAATTTTATTTGATATTGGATTGAATGTTTATAAACAAAAATTAATAATTCTAAAAAAAAAAGAAAGAAAGAGATTTGGCTACTAAAAAATTGGTCGGCAAATTCTACATTTTTGGGACTAAAATCATTGGTCGGCAACTCCTCACCTTTTGGCGACTAAATTGTTAGTCGGCGATTCCTCGACTTTTGGCAACTAATCTATTTGGTCGTGGAATGTGACAATTGGCGACTAAAATATTTGGTCGGGAAAATATCACTTTTCGCGACCAAAGTGTTTTAGCGACAAAATGGATTAGTCGCAGTAATGATATATTTAGCGACCAAAAATTTAGTCAGCAAATCCAACTTTTCCCGACCAACAAAAATTTTGGTTGCGAATTACTTTTGCCAACCCTCAATTGGCGACCAAAGTAACGACCAAAAAAATTGGTCGCGGAAAACTTTTATTGACTAAAAATGAGCTTTTAGCGACCAATTTTTTGGTCGGCAAATGTGTTATTTCTTGTAGTCAATTTTCTAATCGCATAACAAATAGCTCATTTTATTAATAAATCGTCAAGTCAATTAGCAGTGTTTAGGGTTCATTTAGGAAGTGGTTTGGTTTTTTGACTTTTTGGCTATTTTAGTCTTGGGCTAAAAAGTCTCGTTTGGGAAGGGCTTTTTGGCTTTTTTGACTTTTTGTAAGAGAAAGAATGTAATGATTATGGGTTAAATGTGATATTTTGTCTTGTTGGGCTAAAAAGCCTTTTTTTTTTTTGTGACTAAAATAGCCCCAAACCCAACCCAACCCAACCCAACTCAACTTGCCAAGCGAAGCCTTTATGATGTTGAAAATATATTTCAATTAATAAATCAGGTAATTTTATTATTGTATAAAACAACAATTAGGAATTTCTTTTTGTTTTTTTTTTTGTTAAATAAAAAATTTTGACAATGGAGTTTTGTAATTTTTAAAATTACAAGGGTTAATCTGTATTATAAACAAATCTTAAGAAGTGTGTTTATAATTTACTCTTATATTTTTAATCCCTGTGAGTATTGTAGCACACTACAAGAATTAACACTTTTGACAACAAAAAAATTGGTCTCTAAAAGTCAATTTTTGGTCGGCAAAAGTTATCCGCGACCAATTTTTTTGGTCGCTACTTTGGTCGCCAATTGAGGGTCGGCAAAAGTAATTCGCGACCAAAATTGTGGTTGGTCGGCAAAAGTTGGATTTCGTGACTAAATTTTTGGTCACTAAATATTTAATTACCGCGACTAATTTATTTTGTCGCCAAAACACTTTGGTCGCGAAAAGTGATATTTTCCCGACCAAAAAGTTTGGTCACCAATTATCACATTCAACGACCAAAAAGTTTGGTCGCCAATAGTGACATTCCGCGACCAAAAATTTGGTCGCCAATCGTGACATTCCGCGACCAAAAAGTTTGGTCGTCAATTGTGACATTCCATGACCAAAAAAGGTTTTGGTCACCATTTGTTAATTTTCACGACCAAAACTTTTGGTCGGCAAAAGTGAGTTTCCACGACCAAGAGCTGTTTTGGTCGGCAATAGATGTATTTTTTGCGACCAAAACTCTTGGTCGGCAATTGTCATTTTTTGCGAAAAAAAATAATTTATTTGTCACGACTAATAAATTGGTCGCGAAAGCAGGAAAACAATACACCTATAATTCCTAATAATTCATTCAATCCATAATAAACTTATAATTTTAAAGCATCATTCAAATTAACTGAATCATTAACATTCGACACAATACAACTATTCTAAATTTTCATTCACAAGTCACATCCATCTAGCATAACAAATTGAAACAATACATAATTCAGATTTACAGCATCAGGAAAATTGCTTAATCCACTAAGTTGCCTTGATAGCCAATCAAAAAATCCTTGCGCCCTTCCGTGCCACGCTTCGCATCCATCAAAGCAGTAGTGATGTAAGGCACCTAATAAAGAAACAGAATTGGAAAATTTATCAGAGAAGCATGATAGTGGCAGCAACACTGGATTGCAAACCCGTATCTTTGCAAAAATCAATTAAATCCTATAAACATGTACATCGTATTGAGACAACTAGCTAGGGGTGGGCGCGGATCGATTGTGGCCACGGAACCTCTAATCCGCCATCCGTCCGCCAGATTGGCGGATTGGAGAAAATCAATCCTCATTCGTCCGCCAATCCGGCGGATGCGGATTGAGCGGATGAGCGGATTGGCGGATAGATACGAATCGGTTTGGCGGTTTAAAAGTTTACAAATTTTCAACATAATTTAATTGTGTGCGCACTATGTATTCCAGAGGTGTGCGCACTAAATAAGACCTAAGATTTCTAGTTTCGGAAAGCAGTTAACACATAGTAGGAATGCAACTATGTATTCCAGAGGTGGGAAGGGATTCACATCCTTACATTGTGGAAATTATTCCCAGGTAAATTAGAAAACTCTAGACAGAAATGGCTTCTTATAACCCAGTCAAGGACATGCATTTAAAATCTCGCAGTGGTGAATCGAGAAGACCATAGCTAGGACCCTTCAACTCATGTTTCAGCCTATATTCAAACCCAGTCCCTATTTGAGTAAGGCTTTCCTTTGATTGCTGAAAGACCTGGGGCTAAAAATAAAAGTAAAAATGTATATTTATTCAAACTTTGAATCTCAAATCTTGTGTCATTTGGAAACCAAGAGAAGATAACATCCAGCAGTGGAGTGCAGATCATTTTAATTTTCACTATAAGAAACAACATAAAACACAATTTTTTATTTCATTTTTGTTTCTTCTCCTTTATCAGCGATCAACCCCACAATAAATGAGGCGTTAGAAAGAAACCATAAACAGGACTAGCATATACTTTGTGTTTTTGGAGGATGCATTAACTGATGAGCAGGGATGTATTCTTGATTGTATTAATCAAAGCAAGAAACAACACATATTGGAGCCTCTCATATGCATATATCATTCAACAATAATATAACTATTAACAATTTAGGCATAAGAATGGAACTTATAGTCATTATTTGTCTGCGCTGCTACAAGTAAAATTTGGACAGAAACAACCAGCAAACAGATCTGAATTCTTGAACCCATTATTCAAGAAAGAACCACAGAGATTCTTGAGCTCACTGAATTACAATGAAAACACTTCGCAACCACTCAATTCATTCCTTCAGTTCCTATTGTTCACTATAACTCTTCAATATAAGAAAGTTCTTCACGACTGTAATCAACATATGCATAGCTGCAATTAGAAACAATATGAAAGCACATGGATACACAAATTATTTGTTCAAGTAATTACAATACAACAATTGCAATCTAATTTTTCCTTCATAGAAAATAAATAAAACAGAAAAAAAAAATTGCAGTTTAGTTTACTGGTTGATTGCAGCACCGGAATCAATATGAAATAATTGTAAATATGAAGGGTTTGTGAGAGAAAACTTGCTAGTCTTGTAGATACCTCAAGAAGGAGAAAGATTCAAGGACCATGGACGAGTTTGATTTTTGACTTATAGATTAGTCATTAGGGGCAAGAGCACTAGTACCTTCACTGAGGAACTAATTTCCACTTGGGTCATTTTCAAGGAAGCTGTCAGACAAGTTGCCAATTGTGCGTCATGATAATCAATGCTACCAACTTTTTTACAAAAATGTTCTGAAATGTTCATCCATTCAAGGTATAACACATTAATGCACACAATTTCAACACAATTTCAACAGTGAAAGCCCTAATTAATTAGCAGAACATAGTCGAAGCCCTAAAAAAATAAGCAAATCTCTACAAAGACAAGAAGAGAAGAGAAGAGAAGAGAAGAAGCTGAAGCCCTAATTACTGAAAAAATAACAAAATAAAAACATAGAACACAGTTGCCGATCACCGATCAAAGACAAAAAGTGAAGAGAAGACAAGAGAAGATTACCTTTGAATCGATGCTTCGATCGCTGCTCGCCACCACCACTGTCACCGATCGTCGCTAGCCACCATTGTCACCGACGCCGATTGTTTCTCGTCTCCTCCATTCAAGTGTGAGCACATCTGATGCAACAAGTAATGGTTTACTATCACATACTCCCACAACACGCAAGTGCACTCCCTGCTCAAAAATTGCTATCCCCAAATTAAATTTGTCAAAAATATAAGCATAAAATTATTTATATTTCATATCTAACCATGTTTTGTATTTGAAGAGGTCAATCTAATATTGAAACTTCAAAAAATTAAAAAATTCAAATTATAAAAAAGAGAACGTAAAGTTAAGATAGCCATCAAACAAAAATCCATCCTACGAATGGCAAGCCTTAATGAAGGTCATGTCATCAAATGCACAATTTACTTAGTTATTGAAGGGAAAATCTACACAAATGTCAAATTACCAGAATTACAAATTTTCAGATCAAACATAAATCCATTAACTTTACACATTCCCCGGTATTCTGTGCAACTCATCAGTTGGGCTTAGATGTAAGTATGCACAAGCTCAAAAGACACTCATAAATCATAGAAGTCAATGTTGTTAAAACCAAGACGCAGTCTTGTTGCATTATATTCCCTTTCCACTTAATTCAAATAGTATAACAAACTAATACAGTAATCACAGGGTGTTTGATATCCCCTTTAACTGAATTACCTCATAGAGTCTTCCATCTAATTCAGAGGCCCATGATTGACAATACAGTCATGACAACAAAAGTAAAATCAATGCTAAAAGGAATTTTTTCAATGATAATTGACAACAACAAAAGTAAAATCAATGCTAAAACGAGCCTAGAAAAAAATAATAATAAAAGAAAATAAAATAAAAACGGAAGGAAACCAACAACAACAACAACAACAAAAAAATAGTAAACCAAGACAGTTGCCATCATTGGATTGCCAACTTGCCATTTAAAAAGTACTTTTCAGAGAAACAAAATAAAAAATATGGTTCTTGAATGCTCTATATAATTTAAATGATCTTTTACCTTAGAGATATTCTATCATGTACTTTTCAGTTGGATTATATCACATTCAGGGTCGGCCCTAACTTGGGAATTAAAGATACCTCATATTGGTGCAATTTTTGAGAAATGAGGTTAGCATATTCTAAGAAGTCGGTTTCAGACTTGGGAATTAAGTTGTCAACGGACTTCTCATTGCCACTCTCTGTAAATAGTTCTTCACTAGATTTAGGATCGCCCTCGTCAGCAATTCTACAATAAGAGAAGCAATGGTACAAAACATTAGACACATTGTTACAAGAAATAATGCCAACCACGGAAAATTTAGACTTCTCAACTTCCAAACTCGTGAAAACAGAAATGAATGGAGAAGAAACGAAAATGGAAACATTATGTGGACATACAAAAACACACTACTGCTCAAAATAATGGAGTTCAGAAACATGAACTGACAAAGAAAACAATGATTTACATAATAGTGTAAGCATTGTCGCAACTCATTAACATAAAAGAACAATTAAGAATTATCAATGGCTAAAACCAAACAAAATAATTCCCAATATCGAATTCCAGGAGAACATTTCGAGTTCACAATCTATCAGCAACTCATTAACATAAAAGAACAATTAAGAATTATCAATGGCTAAAACCAAACAAAATAATTCCCAATAACAAATTCTAGGAGAACATTTCGAGTTCACAATCTATCAGCAACTCATTAACATAAAAGAACAATTAAGAATTATCAATGGCTAAAACCAAACAAAATAATTCCCAATAACAAATTCCAAGAGAACATTTCGAGTTCACAATCTGTCAGCAAGTGGCTCCATGTGATGTTGTTTATATAAGAGATGTACAAACATGCTAAATTGCTAGAACCGATTTAAGTACTTGTTAAATATAACAATTACCAAACTAATATTTCAAGTGCACAATTCATATGCAAGAAGCACCATGTGATAAACTTAACGGAACAGTCAACCAAAAAAAATTCAGAATTTCATTTGAAATCCAAACTGAATTTGATAAACATGTACGATTGGAATCTCATGATATATAACAAAGACCATTTAAGCACTACAGAATCAGAACCTTGGCCTTGATTTATTGCAATAATAAGGAAAAAGGAAATAAAAATATTAAGACACAACTACATAAATGAATTATTTAAGCATAACTACATAAATTGTCCCCCATGCAATGGATCTGGAAAGACAAAATCAAACTGCTGTTCCTAATAGTAAGCAGAAAGAAACCTTCTCTTGGTTGTTCACTGTGTCTTACAAGGTGACACAGCTGATAATATGCAGGATCTTCCTCCCTTAATTTCTTCAGTATCCTCATCAGCTTTCTTGGCATTTCAGTATCACGCTCACACAGATTAACCTGATTTTCAAGATTTAACCCCCCCTCAAAAAAAAAGGAAGAATGAATACAGCATCAGGGGAGGTCAGTTACAGCATATAAGAAAAGCAGCAGGAAAAAAAAAAGGCCTTTTAAGTATCGCTAGATGTACTTCACAAATTTAGAAGAGTCCATGTAGCATACAAAGCAACTATAGTCTATGTGGCATAAAATAACCTGAAGAAGAAGGGAATAAAACAAAGGAGAAAAATGGAACACAATTCAAACCACTATAGTAGTATCCTAATTCAAAAGCAATGGTCTCTTCCATCCCATAGCAGTTTTATCTGCAGAACTATCTGCATAGGATCCTGCCTTTTACCATTGAAATGAACATCATTACGATCCGTAGCCCACTCAAACTCAAACTGACTGACACTAACACATATAAAGCAAACTGAAACATTCCCTTCATACACACCTAGCATACTAAATCCTACATGAATTGCAAATACAGTAAAGTCCTTAACTCTTACATTATACCTTCTTTAACTTCCTTCCCACATCTTTAGTACTATTATAGTTTCTCATGTTTACTCAAAACTTCAAGAATTTTTTGATTTTGAAGGTCCAAGCTATATATAGTGGTGACACATAGGTTATAAAAGCTTATTCTAGTCTTGCCTTGCATCATCGAGACAAAGCAGAATTTAAATCCCTCAAAGCTTAAAAAAGGCATAGAAAAAAGGTGCACATCCACAGAGTCTCAGGAGAACACATTATATGAATTGTATGTATTTATCACATTTCATTAAAATTCATATCCTATAGGAGAAAAATGAAATGGAGATTGAAAAGGTAGCACATAGATATATTTCCAGAATGAACAAAATCTCTCTTTACCTTTTGGTATACCAGCGACTATTACTGTTGCCATATCTCCAGAATGATAATCCAGGAACTTGTGAAAGCAGAGATTCAATGACCCTTGCAGGAACTATTTTGTTCACTATCCCCATTTCAGTTCCCACTGGTTGACTATCAAAATCTCGCCAAAACTTAATAACATGGAGACTCTCCTCTTCAGTTGATCTCTGCACAACAATTCTGGATGCATAACCCTTCTCTCTCATTTGAAGGCATATTTCTGAGGGATTGTTTGCTGTAATACAAAACCATATACAACCAGCCCCTGTCAAACAAAAGTTTGTCAGCAATGGGCAATATTTTATCAATAACACTCCAACCATTCTCTCCTCCAGCCCAAGCCGAGGCAATCCCTTCACGACCCACTACATCTTCAGGTGTTGGCACATAAGGTGGATTCACAACCATCACATCCACCAATCCTTATAATCGCTTCTCCAATCCTGCCTGGTCGTTATAGACTTCTAGTGGACAATGAGAAAATTTCAGAGATTCCAGTTTGTTATGGCAATTTATGCCGGAACAAAAATATTAATGTGGCCTAAACTACAGAGTGCAGAAATTGGAAAGTAAACATTACTGATATCAAGCAAGTGATCAATAGCATAGAAATATTTACTATTATCTACATCCCTATATGATCGTTAAACAAACTTCCAATTTTGAAAAAATAAAAGTGGCCAACACAAGAAACATGTATTATTACTTTTTTGTTACATTAACAAATTACTCCAAATTCCAATAATCAGCACTATTCCTTTTCCTCACAACAACAACAAGAAGCATGTTTTATAGCATGAGATGGGTTTAACTACATAGGTCCAATTTGTTTCCACTTAATTGCACCTTATTTAGATTAAAATTTGAATTCACATGCTAAGTAGTTGTACTTCAAAAGGTAGAAACTTTTCAAGTTTTCATTTTATTTTCTTTTTCAACTTAAAAATCTCAAAATACTAACGTTGGTTTTTAGAAACTTTTTTTTTAAAAAAAAGATTCTATTGAAGCAACACTTATACAGCCAATATACAACACAATTGCTTCTCAAATCTAAACGAAATTGCTTGTCACTTCAGCAGCATATTGTGCCTTACGTTGAAAACCCCTCCCATTTCTTATGCATCTTCTTACCTCTAACTTTGTATTTTAGATGTTCAAAATTGAATGTTTAATTTTGAACTTCTAATCAGCAGCATTTACAAGTTAAACCTGAGATCATCAGCTAAACAGTTTGGGGAAATGCAGTGTCCTCTTAGATTTATAATACAAAATTAAAACTTTTAAATCAATTCAAGGTTAAAAGGGCAGTTAGGATTACCAGGAGAGCCAAAAGTAGAACAACCAATCCGAACAAATAGTATGCTTAATCTGCAATTAAAAATTTGACAAAATTTAGAGCCCTAGCAACAACTTCATGCACATGAACTGTAATACTAATCAATTGAAGGTTTTTCACTTTGACATTTTATCAAACACTTGGTGAATATACTATATAACCCAATTTCAACATAACCCATTTCCCTGAACCACCCATCAATGAAAATCTCTTATTTAGCATATCAAATTCTCATTAAAAAAAATTAACATCAATCAATTAAGCCCTAAAAGAACAAAAAAAAGTTGACATAAAGACAGAGCGAGAGAGATCAGAAATAGAAGCCCATGATAATCAGGAGTCGCATTGTCTACAGCTGAAACAACATTCAACTCAGGATTCAGGGCCAGAGGATTTTGGCCTCTGCCTCCCCTTCCTCCACGACCACCTGACCCAAATCGACCTCTAATAGGTGTGTAAACCTTCGAATCAGCCATACCACCACCAACTCCATGAGAATGGACACTCCCAGCCATCGGAAGGGCATCAAGCTTCGATACCAGATTTCTCGTCCTAGCAAAAAAGAGGCTGTCTGGGATATACTTATTCGCGATCTACAACAGTTTCCTCACTCCCCTCCATTTCTACGATGTCTGACCACCGAGATTGGAGAAGATTTAGGGCAGAAACTGTTAGGGTTGAAGTTTCCTCCTGGATAAGATCACACGGGATCAGATCCTCCCGATCCACACCAGACATGGAAGCCTTCATACGATTAAGCTCCTCTCTTAACTCCTCAAAGGGCTTCAACTGAGTAACTCGCCGAAACGGATCCCCCTGTGCAACCTCCACCGAAGCTAACCCCAACGATGCAACCCCTTTCTCTCTTTCATTCATTGCCAGAATATCACTCGTCAACCCTTCCATAGATTCCACAAAGGAAGAAGGGTTCAAATTGGCCTCACATACACAAAGGCTACTCACTGGTTCTAAATTTTTTTAATTTTTTTTTCTGTTTCCCAGGTACAAAACGACGTCGTTTTTTGATTGGCGACCAAATTTTTTTTGTCGCCAAAAAAATATGTTTCCCCCCTCCATGTTTCAAATTTCCCTCCACAAACTTTTGGCGACCAAAAGACCAAATTAGTCGCAGAAAAAGTACCTTCGCCGACAAACTTTTTTAGTGGTCAAATCTCAATCAACGACGACTAAAATATTAGTCGCTAAAAGTACAAATTTGGCGACTAATTTTTTTTGGTTGCTGAAAATAAGTTTTTGGCGACCAAATTTTTGGTCGCCAAAAAATATGTGACATTCCGCGACCAAATTTGTAGTTGGTCGGCAAAAGTATACCACTTTCTGCAACCAACTCATTTTTTGGTTGCCAAAATATAACCTTCTGCGACCAATAATATTTGGTCGCCAAAAATAATGATCATTCGCGACTAATTAATATTTGGTCGCCAAATGTCATTTTTTGGCGACAAAAATTTTTTTGGTCAGCAAAAATGGTCGGCAATTGTGTAAATTCTTGTAGTGGCATTTTGGTCCTTAATATTTAATTGTGTCAATTTGATTTCTAATATATAAAAATGTGTTTCAATTTAGTCCTCCGAGTGTGTTTATTAACAAAGTTAGATTGGGAGATTAAATTGAAACACTTAATATACATATGAGATCATATTGACACAATTTAAATATTAAAGGCTAACTTGAAACACTTTTTATATTTTGAGAATCAGATTGATATAATTTAAATAATGGATATTAAATTAAAATATTTTAATATATTAAAATCAAATTGGCAGAATTTAAATGTTAATAACTAAAGTAACATACATTCATTACTTTGATGATCATACTTTTAGGGAAAAAAAAAAAAAAAAAAAAACAACTTGTATAAACTGCTTCAATTATGGTAAGGAAGATGAGATTGACACAGGTGCGCATCAAATAGAATCCTGTATTTTATCCTGAAATTGAGATGAAAATGTGGACTTGTGTGACTTCGAAGCCTTCCTTTCTAGTCCTCGTTTTGAACCTGCAAGCCTGTATCCAGTGAAGCACCCCTTCCTTTCTTGTACTTTGGTCTTGTTTGGGGATTTGATTATTTTAATTTATTTTTGAATTATTTGATTATTTTAACTTGATTAAAAACATTTATTTGAGAAGATAATTAATTTTTTTATAATTAATTAGATGATTATAAAAAAATTTAAAATAATTATAATTTAAATATAATATTTTAATTTATTAATTATTTTAATTCATTTTATTTTTATTGACTGTTTTAACTTAAAAAAAATAATCAATAAAATCACTTCCCTACCAGGGCAAGTGGAGATAGACTAAAAGAGAAAGATCCCACTGTTCACACTAACACTCTAACATCACATCAATCACATGCGTATAATTTAAGGTTTTAATAATTATACGAAACCGTGTAAGGTTTCTCTCTCATTTTGATTATAACTAAACTCTATATGTGTGTTATCCATTTTTGACTTTCCACCTTTCAATCTTGACTTTTCCACTCGCAAATGTCCACCAAGTGGATCGAATTTTTGTTTTGTTTTGTTTTTGTTTGTTGTTTTTTTGTCTTCTTCGCATGTGCGTATATTATATAGTGGTGCCTGTTTATCTACACGATAGGTGTGAAATATAAATTTAATTTTGATTTAAATATTTATATGCTATGCATTGCTCATTATTTCTCAAACTGAAAATCTTGCATTATATATATATATATATATTAGAAGTGTTAATATATACTATGCATTTGTATCTGATTATTTTATTTCAGAAAATAAGATTATAGGGTAATAGGATTATATTCAAAATTTGCGATTAGAAGTTGAGAAATTTAAAAAAGAAAAAAAATGAATTAAATGCATAATTGCCCATGAAAATGCTATAGGAATATTTTGAAAAAACCTAAAAAAATGATATATAAACACCAAGTCTGATCTTCACATATATCATCGTCCTAAATAGATTGCAGTTATAATTTGTATAAAATATGCTTCTCCTTTCCTGATTGTGAATGTAGACTTTTGTCACCCAGAGGGGAAAAAAAAAAATTATATGGAAAAAAAAGGAAAGAATAACAAATAAAATAAAGAAAAAGTAATAATTTGGTATAAGTTTTGAATTTTTTTTTTATAAACTTTCTCATAAATTCATAATTATTTTGGAAAGTTATTACTTATTTGTAATTTCGCCAAAAATAAATGGATTGACCAAAAAGAGTAACAAAATGTGGAGAATCTAAAATAATTACAATAGACATGCAAAAATTATAAATTTGTTATAAAATGGTGACAAACAAATATAGGACCTGTTTGGTACAACTTTTATGAGGTGATTATAATTTATTTTAATTTGAGAGTCTGTATCCGACTATTTTGGTACAACTTCTGCTTATAACTTATTATACAGAAATAACTTAAATAAGTTTTAAAAAAAATTGATTTGTTTGAAAGTTGAGGATATAGGCGACTTTAGCTTTTACTTTCTTATTATCAACTTTTAATTTAAAACAAGCTCTACCAAACAAGGGCATAAAATTACTAAATTACCCTTCAATTCCTCTCTTCTGTCTTTCCTCTCCAAGTGTAAATCCTAACCCATCACCAACCACCCTACATAAGGTCGAGTAACCTTTGCCTTCACCCTCCATGGCGTCATCTGCCCCTCCCTCGCCGCTACTAACCCTTCCTGCACGATATTATTTTAGATTGTGACTCGAGTTATATGTGTGACATTTTCAAATGTAGAGTGTTAAAACATTCAATTCAAAACCAATTACAAATGAGCATAAGGCTTTATGAAGTATAATAACCAAGTTTAAATAATTTAGAAAGACGGTGCAAAACAAAAAGTTCACATAAGCCATAAAACTAAAAATGAACAAATTATGATCCTCTGTAATGCACTATGTAGTGCCATGTCAACTCGGATAATAATTAAATTAGATATAAAAATGAATATATTATAAATTATACTTGTAATTTTGCCTCCTGTATCGAATTAGTTCTAAAGTTTCAATTGTATCATTTTTTATTTTTTACTTTTTCATGCTTTGTCAGTCTAATTAATAATATCAATTAAGAAATTAAATAAAAATTAAGTGCAAACCACGGCAAGAAAATACGCTTTTGACTACTAAAAAATTAATCACCAAAGTATCATTTTTAGTAGCCGATTGTCAATGGTGACTAAAATTTTTAGTCGCCCAGTTAGTCATCGAATGCTTGTTGGCAATAGTATTTGGTGACTAAATTTTTTTTACTTGCTAATTCTCTTCTCTTTGGCTACTAAAACAATGTTAGTCCCTAATTAGTACCTTTTGGTGACGAAAAGTCGCCAAAAGTTCTAAAATAATGAAATTCTCTTTCAACGATTAAAATATTTAGTCACTAATAGGTTTTGGTCGCAAATAATACTACATTCAGTGACTAAATATTTTAGTCATCTTTTTATGTGACTATTAGCTACCAAATAGTTTAATCAGCATTGTTTTTACGAGTAAGCATTTTAGTTGCCAAAAGACTGAATATTGGATGCAATGTTTTTTTCATGACTAAAATATTTGGTCGGCAAAAGTCTTTTGTTTTTTTTGTTACTAAATATTTAGTCACTAAAAACTTTTGTTTATATTTTTGGCTACCAAATATTTAGTCCCCAAAAACTTTATTTATAATTTTTTTAATTAATTTCTTAACTACATGTATTTATTTCATTATTAGTACAACCTATACCCTATATATAGAAACAAAATAATATATATACTGATTATATTATCAATCATTCTAACATTTCTCTTTTAACTATCCAGTCATTTTAAATTCAATTGAATACATACCTACCATAAGTCTTGATACTTTCACTACGAAAATGCAATATAAAATTGATATGATTGTGACAGTTGGCCAAAAAAAATAAAAATAAATAAATAAATAAAATTGATCGTAGCAAGCCTTTTTGTTTTAATATTTTAACTAATACATATCATCAGAAGGCAGAGAAAGGAGAAGCATCCAAGAGATATTGTTCAAAATACATGTTCTCTTTGGTAAGCTTCGACCTTGCACGTTGCCAACTTGCCAGCTGCTTCTCTCCATATATCTCTTGATTCATCTCTCTCTCTCTCTCTCTCTCTCTCTCTCTCTCTCTCTATATATATATATATATATATATGGTTGGAAATGGTTATAAAATTTTAGGTAAAATTAAATTTTTTTTCTAAGTTTGGTCTATTTTTTAGATGGGCCCCGTGCGTCGATTTTCATGGGTCAAAGTGGTAACACGTTCTATGCCGCGTTGTGATTCACGTGGTATATTTGGTTGCTCAAAATCATTACCGAGTGAATAAGAAATTGAAACCAAAGTGTGCTCCATGGAAATGGAGTTTTGGTGGAAATATCTTAAGGTTGTAAAATGGCTTGTCCCACATTGATTTGGTGGGAAGTTTTGAATAGGTTTATAAGGCATGTGTTTGGTACTTAGGGTGTGCCCCAAGGGGTACCCAAGTGTTTTAGAGGGAGAGGTTATGGGCAAAATGGGCTAGATCCATTGGACCCAAAAATCACCACACGCGCGCACCACTGCTGCCGTCCGGGCCTGGGCACGGGTGCGTGGTGTGTGGTTGGGTTGGGCTTGTTCGGCCCATTACCAAAAGTAAAATCCAAAATTCAAATTAAACTGGAAATAAACTGGTCCGGTTTTACTGTACATCCAAACAGGGCCCTTCCCGTTTTTTATCTGTTTGAATTCAAAACCAACAGGTTCATACCTATTTAATTCAAAACCTACAGCCACCATTACATCTAGAAATAGGACAACCCTCATTTGATGTTTGATTCATTCAGAAATTTCGTATTTCATCTCTGCAAATCTGCATTTTATTTTTGTGAGAGAGAGTATAAACACTTAATGTGTTCGACGAACGAATAAATTGTAGTGCTGCTTTTATTCGTTGATAGATCATTTCATTTTGGGAGATAGACGTCCACATTCTGAAAGCACTGAGGAGAGGACGAATCTGTCTTAAGGACACAGTGTCAAACACTGGACTTGATCAGATTATAATTCAAAGAAATTAATCAAGTTATTTAATTTATTTTCGGTGTTTTATTATTTATTTAAATCAGATTTTAATTTTGTTTTTGTAACAAAATAAAATCTGTTTTTATTTATTTATTTTTATTTCAAGTTTGATGTTTTGTAATCAAACAAATTCTCTCATTTCTTTTATTTCTTTTATATTCTAGTTATTGTTTAGTACACAACAGAATTTAATCTCCTTAAATACAATGAAGATTGTCCAACATATATATCAGCTCAACCATTGTTGCCATTCAAACAAACATCTCTCCCACTCAAGTTCATATCATTCAAAGCATAGATTGGCAAATTCTCTCAGAAAATACTATGAAGATCTTATTTATATTTCTTTGCCTTCTTGTTCCCATTGTCACAGCCCAACTCCGAGTTGGTTTCTACAGCTCTACCTGCTCGCGTGCTGAACAGATTGTTCGACAAGCCGTGCAAAAGCAGTTGCAACAAAGATATCCACCATCAATTTTTGCTGGAAAATCGGTTCTTGACAAGGTTCTAAATATCGGCCGGTACGTTCCGTACCGGCCGGTTCGTACCGGAATATGCCACCACCGAGTCGGATACTCACCGGTATACCGGTGAGAATGAATTTCGCGTCCGTAACGGCTGATTCCCGCTACGTATCTGCCTGAATCCGATACGTGAGCGATATATTTCCGACACAGCCGGTACGAAGCAAAAAATAATCGACCAAAGCAAAGCAAAGCAGCTGTAAAAGTGGAGCAAAGCACCTGCAAAAGTCATGCTCTGTTTATATATAGAGAAGGCATGCTCTGTTTATATATAGAGCAAAGCACCTGCAAAATATATAAACAGTTCGGTTTATATATATATATATATATATATTTTGCCTCTGTTTGCTTTGTATAAAGCATGCTCTGTTTTTTTTTCTTTGATGAAATTCACCTGTTTTTCTTCTGCAACTTCGGGTCAATATTTTGAGTGAGAGAGAGGGAGAGAGAGAGAGAGAGAGGTGGTTGTATTATGGTATGAAAGCCTGAGATTGAAGTGGATATATATGAGGTGCATTGGGAGTGTGAGATTGAGATGGATAAGAAGAGAGAGGTACTTGCCTACATGGAGGTGCATAGGTTTATGGTGGATTTGTAGATTCAAATGTTTAAGGTTTTTTTTTTTTTTTCTATTTATTTGTTTATACACCTATACCTCTATTTATATTAATATATATATATATATATATTTTCTCAATACAAGAAAAAATAAATATTCAAATTAATTTTTTTATTAAAAGTTTAACATATGCCAAAAATAAATACATATCATTTAGTTGAAAATTAGTCAAAAATGTTCCTACATAACGAAATTTTGATTAAAATATAACAAATTAAAGTTAAAAGAGTCAAAAAAATGCATAAAATTTTGTTTTAGAGGGATTGTTAATGATTTTTAAAATTTCATGGTCGCGACGCCCGATTCCCGATACGTACCGGCCGATACTACCGATACCGATACTCCGCGATCGATACCGTTACGTCAGCCGATACCGCGATTTAGAACTATGGTTTTTATACTACTTTATGCAAAGCTTTGAATGGCATTTTCGAGAGATGAATTAATATTTGTCAAAATATAAATAATAAGAGTATCAAGTGATACATATCAAGAATCTACTAAAGTAGTTGTAAATTTTCTAAAATTGTCAGTTCTGAGGAAATTTTTTTTATGGCATCATAATTAGTGGTATTGGCAGCGAACAACTCATTCTGAACTGATACATATTGTGACCTGGTCAATATACATTGATTTTCACTCTTATCGGTGAATCGGTGTGCATTAATATTAGGAGCCCTAGAGCACAAAATATAAATAAAATATTAATACATAATGATATAACAAGTTTTGATTTTAGAGTAATTACATACAAATATAATTAATGCACAAATTTTTATAGAGAATGATTTGTTTCTTTGTGGTTGTTTTATTTTACAAATGTTATTATCGCATTATACTTGTCATAAATTATGCATAATTTTTTTTATAAGCATATCCTTTTTCATGATTTTATTGATTAAAAAAAATAAAAAAATCTAGATGACTTCTATTTTCAATAGTGTCAAACTTTGAGTCTAGGATGGCAACATGTCAGTTTTTTTTTTTTTTTTTTGGTGCAAATTTTGCAAGTGAGATTTTAACTTTAAACTCAATTATCTTAGTCACAGAATTTCAAAGTTTGCACTAATTTTGACAATTTTGACCTAACACTCTTATATTCGACCCTACCATATCAATGCTCTCAAAACATTTTCTATTAGAATCAAGTTTGGTCAAATATAGACGGGTCAAGTAATAATAACACCGAATTCCATTTTGTTTCATCTTAAAAAAATTACTCATTTATGCATGATTACAAGCTGTAATTCTTTTGTCTGGTGAAACTGTTTATAGTGTTGTGATGCATCCATACTCATAGACTCAACACAGACCAGGCAATCGGAAAAAGATGCCTTTCCAAACCAATCTGTTCGAGGATTTGATCTTATCGATGAAGCCAAGTCAAACCTTGAGGCTATTTGTCCAGGAACAGTCTCTTGTGCCGACATCATAACCTTGGCAACTCGAGACTCGGTGGCCCTAGCCGGTGGGCCCAACTACACTGTCCTAACTGGTAGGCGTGACGGTTTAGTCTCTGACCCGAACCTCGTGAACTTGCCAGGGCCATCCCTTTTTGTCTCACAGGCACTCCAATTCTTTACAGCCAAAAACTCACTCTCAATGACATGGTCACCCTTTTGGGTGCACACACTGTTGGTGTTGCCCACTGTGGTTTTTTTCAAGATCGACTTTCGAACTTCCAAGGATCTGGGAAACCTGACCCGACAATGGACCCAACCCTAGTTTCTAAGTTGTTCAAGCTGTGTGGGACCCAATCGAGGCCGTTGAGCCAAGACCCAACTGCATTTTTGGATCAAAACACATCTTTCGTATTCGATAGTGAGTACTACCATCAAATTAAGTTGAGGAGAGGTGTGATGCAAATTGATCAAGAACTTGCCTTGGATAAAGCTAGTGCTCCTATTGTGATGGGTTTTGCAAGCAATGCTATTGGGTTTCGACAAGGTTTCGCAAAAGCGATTGTAAAAATTGGGGGAATTGAAGTTCTTGTAGGAAATGCCGGGGAAATTAGAAAGAATTGTAGGGCTTTCAATTGAGCCAAGCAAAAGAAATCCATGTCCCCGGGTCTTGTAAGAATTCTCTTATTTCTGTGTTCTAAACATCAATGATTTAGTTTCCAAATTACCAACATATAGGTTTCTATGTTCAGTTGAATTGATGAATTGTAAACTTTTCCTAATTATTTAAGGATTAATTTGATCTTTGATTATTGGTTTGTTTTATTTGTTTTGTGAAGATATGTGTTCAGAAATGAGTGCAGATTCACACATGCGTATTCTAATTGGATTTTTATTGTTTTAAACAGTTAAATTTATTACTTTTATATTATTTTTGAGAAACAACTACTAAATGTCAAATCAAAACATAAATCGTGTGAAATATTATTCCAAGACTATCAAAGAATTACTAGGTGAGTTGTTAGAAGGTGAATCCCCTTATATAACCATGGTATTTCTATTTGGAATGGGATTTGCAATGTGAAAAGAAAAGTAAAGGAAAAATGAAATCCACTATAAGTCAATTTTTCTTATGTTGTTCAAGTGTAAAAGATTGAAATTGATTTTATTTTATTTTTTAAGAAGTTTGAAGAGGGAAACAACAAAATTATTTGCCAATAGTGAATCTAAGATCCAAATTAAGGTACTAAACCTTTTTCTTTATCGGTAAAAGAAAAAAAAAATGATGTAATTTGCAAATTACAAAAGTGCTAAAACAATACAAAAAAAATCGAGGTGTCGAAACTACATCATTGCTTGGGGAACATATTCCAACTAATTTGGCACATGAACTTCTAGCTAACTCATGTGCAAACATGAAAGAAAACAACCTATTTGTTGACAAGCATCTAACAATAAATTAAAATACACATAGTAAAAGAGAAGAGAAAAGCAAAAGTCAAAGAAACTAACATAGAAGAAGCTAAAGCAAATGCAACTTTTTGATGCCAAATAAATCCACCGAAAGAATCACAACACAATCATCTGCAAAAAATTATAAATAAGTTATATAAGCTGCACTAATTAGTCTCAATTATGGTAAGGAAGATCAGATGAATTTAGAGTGGCTACTGCGCATTGCCTATTGGGCCCATTCTAAGACTCATTTTGATGATTCAAATCGTTCACTTTTTAGAATATATCGAATACAACATATTTGTAAGAAATCAAGTTGATCAGACATTCGTAGCTGTTTCATCAAATTATATTTATATCTAAAATTTTGAATAGTACGTATAATTTGAAATATAAAACTGGATGTAAATATGATTTGATTAAAAAGCTTCTGATATCCAAAAATTTAATTTTTTTCCAATATGTTCTACTAGTTATACTTTTTTTTTTTTGATCAGCCAAGAAACGAATTTTATTGATGAAACATAAACTATTACATCAATAAAAGAGAAAAGGAGGATGAGTGCAAAGAAGCATCATAGCAAACCAAATTGATCCCAACTAGGTTAGCTCCGATAAGACCGCACAATCATATGCTAGCACACCATCGAGAGTTGGTGAGGAACCAAGCACAAACACCAAAATCAACTCATCCAAGAAGAAGTGAAACAATCCCAATACAAATCGAAACCCCAGAACTGGCAAACAGCGAGAAAATAGAACAGCATCAAAGAAATTAGCCCCAACAGCCAACTGAAATGCTCATTACTCGTATGGACTAGCAACAAAGCATAGCAGCTGGAAAGGAACAACAAAGAAAGAACATTAGCCGCAGCACCCAAACTGAAGAAAGACACAACCCATATACATCACCATCAATCTATAACAGCAGCAGCCACCATAGAGTAAATACTCTTTTTCGCCTACAGCAACAACAATAACCACCAGAAAATACCCTATACCAAATAGACACATAGCAACCATCAAAATCATGAAAGAGCATAGATTATATTCAAAGAAAACAAAAATGAACAATAGCCTCTCTCAACAGCCAATCATGTCATAATAGCAGTAGAGCCTCCTCTCAACCTAGATCATATGTCTCACCCATTTTATGTTTGAAACAATCTCGTAAATAGAGTAACAGTAGCCTAAGTCATAATTCATCAACCACATGGCCACTCTAATTTTAATTAGCTCAGTCAAAGCATCAACATCAGGTTGAGTATTGTTAAATACACAATCATTTTTATATAACCACAAGGACCAAACAATAGAAATAAAAACAACTCTCCGAACCTTCTTTTCTTTTTTTTCTGAGCTTCCACTCCAACCACCAGTACATTAAACCTTCAAAAGAACCTAGTAACACCCATTGATTCCCCACCAGGCCATGATGTTAGACCCAACACGCCACACAAAAGAACAGGACAAAAGAAGATGATTAGAAGTTTCCTCCTCAGCTTTGCACAGCACACAATACAAATTCCCATTACCTCTCAAAGCTCCAACTCTACTGAGAAAAACCGATATTTTCAACTTACCCCGCCAACCAAGCCAAGTAATGAATTTAGCCTTAGGAAGAGCAAAATTATTCCAGACCAACTCTAGATATCCAAGGGCACATCCTTCACATGAATGGAATTTGATGACAACAGAAATGCAACAATATACAGAATTTGTTGAAAGACTATAAATCGAAAATATCTTGCATCAGGATAGGTAGCTTTCGGCCTTGAACCTTCCTTAGTGATAACCTATTGGACTTACTAGCTAACCAATAGAAACGAGGCCTTGAATTGTTCAGCCGTTTGTGTAAGCCAAGACAATAGATTTCACACAAAATATCTTCTAACACATCGTGGTTCTCACTGTTGTGCTCATTTTGGCCTTGAACGCTCCTGGTTTTCATGAGTGCTTCTAGAGAATTTAGCCTCTTCATTCTCATAGAACCGGCCCCAGTTCAACACTCATATAGGTGATTTTTATTGTAAATATCTCCTTACACTCATCTTGATTTTATGCCTAAATCAAGATATAAGTAATCATTAAAAGCAAAGCTTATACTTATACCCCTGCAGACAACATATGTTGCAGATATCACTCTTACCATAGGAATGGGTAGGGAATTTTAATCCCTTGGTGATTTTTGGCGAGCCACACATAACTTAGTTGTCTCTTTGAACTTAGTTCTTGGAATCTCCAGTCATATAAGTAGGGTTATCATTATGATGACTCTGATGTAATAGGCTTTAATCTCATCCCCTTCGATGAACTATACACTTGCTCTTTTGTCAAACCTTTTGTTAACGGATGTAACACCCCGACCCTTTACACGTCATCGATATTGTCCGCTTTGGGTCACGCCCGTACGGATTTGTTTTTCCCAGTGGGTCACCCATCCTAGAACTACTCCAGCCTAAGCACGCTTAACTGAGGAGTTCTAATAGGGATTTCACCACTTGGGAAAAGGCCTCGATGCTATATAAGGGTCTAGCTTTTTACTTTTATAGCTCAGGAACTCCCCCTCCATTCCTGATGTGGGACACCGGGACCTTATAATCCACCCCCCATAAGGCTGCATGTCCCCATGCAGTAGCCTGCTAGCTCGCAAGCCCGCCCACATGCACCGAGAGATGCCAGGGGCCCACACTCAGTACTCCAGAGAGTCGGCTCTAATACCATTTGTAACGCCCCGACCCTTTACACGTCATCGATATTGTCCGCTTTGGGCCACGCCCGCATGGATTTGTTTTTCCCAGTGGGTCACCCATCCTAGAACTACTCCAGCCTAAGCACGCTTAACTGGGGAGTTCTAATAGGGATTTCACCACTTGGGAAAAGGCCTCGATGCTATATAAGGGTCCAGCTTTTTACTTTTATAGCTCAGGAACTCCCCATCCATTCCCGATGTGGGACACCGGGACCTTACAACGAATCCGCAATATTCTCTTTAGATTTTATATAATCTATTGAGATTATTCCATTTGAGAGCAATGGCCTTACGGTATTATGTCAACGACAAATATGTTGTAACTTACCATTATACATATGATTCTATGCCCTGCCTATTGCAGATTGACTATCACAATGAATGTAAATAGCTGGCACAGGTTTTGGCCACATTGGAATGTCTTCTAAGAAATGACGAAGCCATTTTGCTTTTTCTCCTACTTTATCTAAAGCAATAAACTCGGATTCCATTGTGGATTGTGCGATGCATATTTGTTTCGTGGATTTTCAAGAAATAGTAACGCCTCCCAGAGTAAAGACATATCCACTAGTGGATTTTGAATCTCTAGTATCCGATATCCAATTGGCATCACAATAACCTTCAAGTACTGCTGGATATCGAGTAAAATTCAAACCAAGATCATGAGTAAATCTTAGATATCTAAGAATCCGAATGATCGCTTTCCAATGGTCTTCATCGGGATTACTAGTGTACCTACTTAATTTACTGACTGCATAAGCTATGTCAGGATGAGTACAATTCATTAGGTACATTAGGCTTCCAATGATTTGAGAGTATTTCAACTGAGACATCACATCGTCTTTATTTTTTGATAAATAAAGACTGATGTCTACAGGTGTTCTTGCTATATTCATATCATCCTTGATAAATTTACTAAGAATTTTCTCAATATAATGTGATTGAGATAATGCATATCCGTCAGATGTTTTAGTAATTTTCATTCTTAATATAACATTTGTGACCCCCATATCTTTCATATCAAATCTTTTGTTAATCATTTGCTTAGTTGATTTTATCATGTTTTGACTACTTCCAATGATAAGCATGTCATCCACATAAAGACAAACTATGACATGTCCTTGGTCAATGTTTTTAACATAGACGCATTTGTCACATTCGTTTGTCTTAAACCCATTAGTAAGCATAACATGATCAAATTTTTCATGCCATTGCTCAGGCGCTTGTTTTAATCCATAAAGAGATTTTATAAGCCGACAAATTTTCTTTTCTTGCCTCAGCACTACAAACCCTTTGGGTTGCTCCATATAGATCTCTTCATTTAAATCACCATTTAAGAAAGCTGTCTTAACATCCATTTGATGTATTTCTAAATTAAACAACGCTGCTATAGCAATAAGCATGCGAATGGAAGTTATTCATGTCACAGGGGAATATGTGTTAAAATAGTCCAGACCTTCATTTTGTCTGTAACTTTTTACTACAAGTCTTGCTTTATACTTGTCTATTGAACCATCTGCTTTCATTTTTCTCTTGAATATCCACTTATATCCAAGAGGTTTAGAACCAGGTAGAAGATCCACCAATTCCCAAGTATGATTTTGCATAATGGATTCAATTTCATTATCAACAGCCTCTTTCCACAAAGGTGCTCCAGGACCTGTCATTGCTTCCTTAAAGCTTTGAGGTTCATTTTCTAATAGGTATGCCAGAAAATTTGGACCAAAGGATGTTGATGTTCTCGCTCTCTTACTTCGTCTTGGTTCATCATCAGTTAAATCCTGTTGGTCGAGACCATTACTAGTCTCTTGTGTTTGATTGTCATTAGTCTCTTGACTTTGTGAACAATCATAAGTTCTTTTCTGTGAATTTAATTCCTGTCCTTTCTTGTAAGGAAAAATATGTTCAAAAAACACAGCATTCCTTGACTCTATAATAGTGTTCACATTTATATCAGGTATTTCTGATTTATAAGTTAGAAATCGATAGGCACTACTATTCTGAGCATAACCAATAAACACACAATCTACTATTTTCGGTCCAATCTTAGTCTTTTTAGGAACAGGAAGTTCAACTTTTGCCAAACACCCCTACACTTTTAAGTATTTGTAGGAATGTGGTCGACCTTTCCACAATTCATAAGGAATGTTGTTGGTTTTATTGTGGGGTATTCTATTAAGAACATAATTAGCGGACAATATTGTTTCCCCTCACAAGTTATGTGGTAAGTTTAAACTTAGTAACATAGCATTTATCATTTGTTTTAGAGTTCTATTCTTTCTTTCAGCAATTCCATTTTGCTGAGGAGAATAGGGTGCTGTAGTTTGGTGAATAATGCCATGTTATGCAAAAAATTCATTTAATGGTGCATCATATTCACTACCCCTATCACTTCTAACCATTTTAATAATTTTACCAAGTTGATTTTCAACTTCTATTTTGTAGAGTTTAAACATTTCTAAGGCTTCATCTTTACTTCTAAGTAAATAAACATAACAATATCTTGTGCAATCATCGATAAATGTTATGAAATACTTTTTGCCTCCTCTAGTTTGAACAATTTAAGATCACATACATCTGTATGAATTAATTCTAGAGGTTCGGTTTTTCTTTCAATCGATTTAAATGGAGCCTTAGTTAGTTTCGCTTCTACACAAATTTCACATTTATGATTAGGATCGATTTTAAACTTTTGTATATAATCCAAACCAATTAATCTACGTAAAGTATCAAAATTCACAAGTCCTAATCTACCATGCCATAAATTCGACTCAAGAATATAAGCAAAAAATGTGTTATTCTTATTCATAGCAACTTTTGGTACAGCTGTCATTACATTTAATTTGAAGAGATCATCACTCATGTATCCCTTACCAACATGCATACCACTCTTTGATAATACAAGTTATCAGACTCAAATACAAGCCTAAAACTATTTTTACTTAACAAAGAGCCAGAAACCAAATTCTTCCGGATGTAAGGTACATGCAGTACGTTGTTGAGGGTCAGTTCTTTCCCTGATGTCATCTTCAAGATCACTTTCTTTTGTCCAGCCATAGTAGAAGTAGAAGAATTTTCCATGAAAAGTTATCCACCATTTGCAGCCTCATTGTAGGTATCTTGTTTGCACAAATGTGACGAGTTGCCCCAGTGTCAACCCATCATTCCTTGGGATTTCCAACCAAATTAGCCTCAGACACCACAGTAGAGAGGTTCATGTCATTTATCCCGTCAGAGATGTAATCTAATTCTGTCACATTGGCTTGATTGGTGGTCTTCTTACTTGTGCTTCCGTGATCCTTCTTAGTGCGGCGGCAATCAAAAGCTCGATGTCTAGTCTTGCCATAGTTATAGAGTTTTCATTTGAACTTCTTGTTGCCATTATTTTTCGCCTTGTTTAGGACTATCTCCAGTAAACTTCATCTTTTTGTTATGTGGTTTGTGAACTTGTTCAACCATATTAGCCTTGGACTCAATGAGATTTTTTCCATTCCTCTTTTCAGCCTTTCGGTTATCTTTTTCAATTCTCAATCTTACAATCAATTCATCCATGATCATCCCCTTGCGTTTATTTTTTAAATAATTTTTGAAATTTTTTTTATGCCGGTGGTAACTTTTCCACTAGAGCAGGGACTTGGAAAGACTCGATAAGAGACATACCTTTTGAATGAATATCACGCAAAATTATTTAAAAATTTTGAACTTGAGAAATTACCGTTTGGGAGTCTATCATACCAAAGTCCAGAAATTTACCGACAACAAATTTCTTAGTGCCGGCATCCTCTGCCTTGTATTTCTTCTCCAAAGAATCCCACAATTTTTTTTCCTAACTTCAGAGGGCTGTAAACATTATACAACATGTTGTCAAGGCCATTGAAGATGTAGTTTATGCTCAGGAAATCTGAATGTTTCCAAGTATCTACAGCGGCAACAACTTGTCGATCACTTTCACCCTCTTTAAGTGCTGGAGCCTCTTCATCGTTTGGGAGTCTATCGTACTAAAGTCCAGAAATTTACCGACAACAAATTTCTTAGTGCCGGCATCCTCTGCCTTGTATTTCTTCTCCAAAGAATCCCATAATTTTTTTTCCTAACTTCAGAGGGCTGTAAACATTATACAACATGTTGTCAAGGCCATTGAAGATGTAGTTTATGCTCAGGAAATCTGAATGTTTCCAAGTATCTACAGCGGCAACAACTTGTCGATCACTTTCACCCTCTTTAAGTGCTGGAGCCTCTTCATGGAGAAACTGGGCCAAATTTAGAGTTGTAAGATAGAACAACATCTTCTGCTGTTATTTCTTAAACTCAGTATCGTTAAATTTTTCCGATTTTTCTCCATGATTTATTAGTACTTGAACATGGTTCTGGATAGGGATCGGAGTTGGCGTAACAATTGGAGTACCGCTTATAGTTGCAAATTCAGTTGTAGTAGCCATAATATCTGATTACAAAAATCAGAAAAACAAACCACAAATTAATTTTCTAGTTACTAAAATCAGAAAATAAATTATAAAACAATATAATTTTATTTTCCCTGTTACTAAAACCAGAAAAATAAAATACCACAATAATTTTCTGTAACACCAAATAATATTCTGCAATTGTTAATGACACCAGTATATTACTACTAATTGTCAAGGAAAATAGATAGTATATTACTACTATCTGTCAAATAGTTTATAAATACTATTTGTATTTTCTAACCAGAATATCACTTTGTGAAAACACAGAAAATTAAATACAATAAAGATACAAAAAATTATTTTGTCTTAAGATTGTTTGACAATCTTCACTGTATTTGAAACATAAATTCTGTTGTGTACTTAACAACAAACAGAATATATAAGAAATAAATGAAAGGAGAGAATTTGTTTGATTACAAAAATTAAACCAAAAAAATAAAATAAAATAAATAAAAATAGATTTTTATTTTGTTACAAAAACAAAATCAAAATCTGATTTAAATAAATAAATAAAACAAAAAATAAATAACCAACTTACTTGATTAATTTCTTGAATAATATTCTGATCAAGTCCAGTGTTCGACACTGTGTCCTTAAAATAGATTCGTCCTCTCCACGGTGCTTTCAGAATATGGACGTCTATCTCCCAGGATAAAATGATCAATCAATGAAAAATAGCAGCACTACAATTTTTTCGTACAACGAACACACTTAGTGTATACACTCTTTCTCACAGAAAAAATAATAGAATTAATGCAGCAAAATGCAGAGACAAACTGCAACAAAGATGAATGAAAATTAGAGTAAAGAAACAAATGAGAGACTTGTCTATTTATAGGAAAATTTATGGCTGTTGGGTTTGAATTAAACATGTGCAAAACCTGTTTGAACAAGTATGATACCTGTTCAATTCGAATAACAAATACAAATCTGTTGGGTTCAAATTTGAACATATAAGAAACTGTAGGGACCTGTTTGGGTGTAGGGAATAGGGAAAAACCGGAACAGAATATTTTCGAAATTAATTTGAATTTTGGACAGTTAGACATATTTTATTTCAAAAAATAAAATTAAATCCAAATGTTTTTGACCCAAAAATATTAGTATTGGGCTGAACAAGCCCAATACAACCGCACACCACGCATGCACACCCAAGCCCAGACCAGCCAGCTGAACGGACGGCGGCGGTGGCACGTGCGTATGTGGTGATTTTTGGGTCCAATAGGTCTAGCTCATTTTGCCCATAACCTCCCTCTCTACAAAACTTGGGTACCCCTTGGGGCACACCCCAAGTTCCAATCCCATACCTTATAAACCCACTCAAAACTTCCCACAAAATCAATGTGAGACAAGCCATTTTTCAAACCTTTAAGGATTTTCCACCAAAACTCCATTTCCATGGAGCACACTTTGGCTTCAATTTCTCATTCACTCGATAATGGTTTTTAGCAACCAAATATACCACGTGAATCACAACACGGCATAGAACGCGTTACCACTTAGACCCGCCAACTTTGGCGTACGGGTCCTACCTAAATAATAGACCAAAGTTAGAAAAAATTTTGTTTTTACCCAGAATTTCCAAACCATTTCTAATAGACCAAACGCTGTGCTGGCACCAATTATACACAGAGCCAACTTTAAAGATCCTTGACTGTTCAGCCTTCCACCTAATTGAATCTCTTTGATTAACATCAAAGCAGGGTCCTACTCCCAACAGATTTCGCAACCTTATCACCTTATCTTTTCCCATTCAAAGAGAAGCCTTCTAAAATTAAAACACCAAGAATTACTACTAACTCTGCGAGACATCTGCCTTAAAGTGATCTCTTATCTAAATTCAACTGATACAACCTTGGAAATTGAGATTTAAGGCTTGATGTTCCCAGACAAATATCAACCTAGAAGTTCACCCAATTCCCATCACCAATCCTAATCGCCACATTTTCTAGAAAGAAGTTGTGCAATGAAGGTTTTAAATATGACACAGCAAGGACCTCTCGCCAAATAGAAAAAATTGAAGCCAAATCATGCACTGGAGGAAACCATTGACCCCATGATACCCCACATTTGGCATAAATCACAGATTTCCACAGAGCCTCATCTTCGAAGGCATATCTCCAGCACCACTTAAGAAGCAAACATTCATTCATCAATCTGATATCTCTAATTCCAAGATCTCTTTGTTTCTTAGTCAGTTGCACCTCTTTTCATTTTACCAAATAGATTTTCCTTTTAGATTCGTCCCCACTCCACAAAAACCTTGCTTGAATCTTGTCAAGTTGTTTAGCAATACACTCAGGTATCTTAAACAAAGACATATAATAAACATGCAAGGAAGACAAAACAGATTTGATGAGAGTGACCCTACCAACATAGGATAACAGCCTTCTTTTCCACCCAGATAATTTCTTTTTGAACCTATCTACCACTGGCTGCCATGTTTGTTTCCTACCTAGGTTGGCTCCAAGTGGCATCCCAAGATACTTTAATGGTAACTTGTGGCTCAAACAGTTAAGTGTGGCTTCTAACTCCTCAACCAACCCATCATCAACTCCTACCCCTCATATCACACTTTTATGAAAGTTTATCTTCAACTTTGAGACCATTTCAAAGCATCGTAAAATTCGTTTGACTGCCATGATTTCTGCCCACTTAGCCTCATAGAATATAACAGTGTCATCAGCGAACTGAAGATGGGATACATTGACTTCTCTATTACCCACTACCACTCCTTTTATAAGCCTCAACTCCTTGGCTCTTGATAGCAATATATTCAGACCTTCAGCAACAACATTAAATAAGAACGGGAAAAGAGGATCACCTTGTCTTAACCCTTTTTGTGGACAAAATTTAGCAGAAGCGGAGCCATTTACCAAGATGGAGATTCTAGCAGATTCCACACACTCCTTCATCTATCGAATCTATCTTAAACCAAAACCAAAACTAAAACTAGACAACATTTGCAGCAAACAATTCCAATTAACAGTGTCATATGCTTTTTGAAAGTCCAATTTGAGAATAAGGCCATTCTTCTTTGATTTTTTTCACCAATCCACCACCTCATTAGCTATAAGCACACCATCCATAATGTTTCTCCCCCTTACAAAAGCAGACTACGCCTTATCAACGACACTAGGTCGGCCTAGCCTAATTCTATTAACCAAAAACTGTAGACAACACATTATATGGAGAATTTATCAAGCTAATAGGTCTGTACTCAAGAAGAGAGCTTGGATTCTCTTTTTTGGGGATAAAAGAAACAAAAGAGCAGTTTACTCCATAGCCTAATTTACTGTTGCTATAAAACTCATTCACGAACTTCATAATGTTGCCTTTTAAGAATTTCCACCCTTTTTGAAAGAACATCATATTAAACCTGGGGCTTTGTTTCCATCACAGTCTTTTAAAGCAGCCCATACTTCTTCCTTTGTGAATTCTCTCTCCAGAATAGTAGTTGCTTGGTTAGCACCAATCTTCTTAAAATCTCCTCCAATTCTTGGCCTCAACCTCCAATGTTCGGAAAATAAATTCTGGAAGTGAGAGCACGCTGCTTGTTTTACCTCACTTGGTTCATCCACCTTAACCCTATTAACCATAAGAGATGCAATCAAGTTTCTATCATGTTTTTTGGTGGCCATAAGATGGAAAAATCTCGTATATCTATCCCTTTTCAAAGCTCAGTCCATCCTAGATTTTTGCACCCACATCCACTCTTTTCTTTTCCTAAGCTTCTAGATCAAACCCAGTACCTCATTTCTACCACTCTCTTCCATCTCAGTCAATCCCGTCAACTCAAATTGTAAATCCAAAGAATAAAGAGCACTTTCAACTTCTGTCAGTTTTGATTCTACATCACCAAACACTTCCACATTCCATTTTTTCAGAGCAACGTTTAAAGCTCTTAGTTTCTCCATAATTACATGACTAGCCCAACCATGTACATCTGATGATTCGCAAGCTCTTTTTGCTTCAGTAAGAAAATTAGGGTGTAAAACCCAAGCATTGATGAACTTGAAAGGCTTTGGGCCCCAATTCCTAACATCTTCCATTCGCAAAATGGGGCAATGGTTAGAAAAGAGTCTAGGTAATCACCAAACCTTGTATCTTAACCATTCTAACCACTCAGGGTTTAACCAGAAAACGATCAATCTTGCTCCAGCTCTATTCTACTAGTTATACTTTAAAAAGTAAACAATTTAAATCATCAAAATTGACCCTGAAATGGGCTCAATGGGCCGTGCAACAATAACTATTGTGTAATATGCGCAGCCACCACTCCAAATCCAGATCAAATCGATAGGGGTGCGCACCACATATGGAGTGTTTGGTGTAACTTATTTTAGCCAACTTATAGATTCTAGTTTTGAAAAAACTATTTTGGACTGTTTGGTTAAATTTATTACAAACAATTTCTAATTCTAACAACTTATTTTAACTCAAAAAAGCTGATGTTGCGAAGTTGCTCACATCTTACTTCTGATTATCATCTTGTTTGGGATGATCTAAATAAGTGTATTTTTTAATTTTTTATGAAAAGATGTGCAAAAAATAGAGAAGTGATGTGACTCAAAAAAGATAGAAAGATAAAAAATGTACTATTTTAGTACACCCCATATACCCTTAGATTTTATTTTTTGAAAACATAAAAAGACCCAAATGAATTATGGATTTTTATTTTTTTTAAATGGAAAATGTGGATTTGTAATGAATAACAAAAAATAAAATTTAATTCAATTTATAACTAATAAAGGTTAATTCAATTTATAATTAACAGCGGTAAAAAGGATATTTACACATCAAAAAGTTATTTCACAATTTATTTATCAACACTATTTAGCAAGTTAACTATATAATCCTGTAGATACCACACAAATTAACAACTTTTAATTAAAATTATAATCATGAAATGCCTCATTATATCCCTGTATTTTTATCCCGAAATTGAGTGAAAAATGTGGACATGTGTGACTTTCAAGCTTTCCTTATTCTAGTCCTTGTTTTTAACTTGCAAGCTTGTTTCCAGTGGGGCACCCCTCGCCTCTTGTACTATAAATTATTATGAGAAAGTAGAGAGAGAAAAGAGAGAAACATCCACGGTTCACACCGACACTCTCACATCACATCAATTACATGTGCATAAATTACGGTTTTAATAAAAGTGTAAGGTTTCTCTCTCATTCTGACTACAACTAAACTATATATATGTGTGTCATCCATTTTTGACTTCCCACCTTGCAATCTTGGCTATTCTACTCTCTAAAATGTCCTTCAAATGGATTCACCTTTTGTTTTCCGTGTCCTCATGTTGTGTATATATGCAAGTCATTCTAATAGATCACAGTTATAAGTTGTATAAAATATGCTTCCCTTTTCCAGGCTATGTATGTAGACTTTTATTTGAAAAAGGGGAAGAATAATAAATATTAATTCAGTAAGTTTAAAAATTTATTTTTTATTAATAGTTAGTGAGAGGGTAATTTTTGGGAAAAATTGGGCCGAGCTGAGAGTTGGGCATTGAGGCCCAAAACGCGAAGGACTAAGTAAGAAGGCCGCAATAGATACTCCGGCCCAGAAGGACAAAGTTACTCCGGCCTTGGGAAGACAAAGTTACTTCGGCCCAAGTAAGGTTGCTCTCTCATTCTGACTATAACTAAACTATATATGTGTGTCATCCATTTTTGACTTCCCACCTTGCAATCTTGGCTATTCTACTCTCTAAAATGTCCTTCAAATGGATTCACCTTTTATTTTCCTTGTCCTCATGTTGTGTATATATGTAAGTCATTCTAATAGATCACAGTTATAAGTTGTATAATATAAAATATGCTTCTCTTTTCCAGGCTATGTATGTAGACTTTTATTTGAAAAAGGGGAAGAATAATAAATATTAATTCAGTAAGTTTAAAAGTTTATTTTTTATTAATAGTTAGCATTATAAATTTGTAATTATTTTAAAAAATTATCACTGATTTATAATTTCACCTGAAATAAATGAATTAACCAAAAAGAATTACAAAATGTGGAGAATCTAAAATAATTACAATAGACATGAAAAATGCCAATTAGTTATAAAATGATGAGAAAAATATAAAATTATTAAATTATCCTTCATTTTCTCTCTAGTGTCTTCCTATCAAAGCGTAAATCCTAACCCACTACAAACGGAAAATGAGTGAGAGCACTAATTAGTGCTATCACTAATGATGCGGCAGTGGGTCCCACCAGGAATGATTTGATATTTTGGCCTTGGTGTTGTATTTTTTTTCTTTTTTTATTAATTGAGTGTCATGTCATTAGTGGTCTTTTTAGAGCTCTAAAATTAGTAGTCTCTATCATTGTTGCACCACAAACCAGGGGCAGAAGTACGGAGCGATCGCAAATGGGCCCAGCCCTGCTCCTAAATTTTGAAAAATTACATATTATCTCTTATATTTTGTTGGTATTTATCATATTCCCACCATCTAAAGCTAACATTAAAACAAAATAGCAACAAAGTTTTTTTTTTTTTTTTTGGTGAATTACATTAATGCTCCTCATAGTTTGGGATTTATACTATTTAGATCCTTAATCTTTTAATTGTAATCACTACAAAAAAAAACACTATTTTTAGTCGCCAAATTTGTCGCGTATAGGTGGTCGGCGGAGGTATTGGCGACTAAAATTTTTTTAGTCGCCAAAATAAAAGTCTTTAGCGACCAAAATTTTAGTCGCCAATAGTGTTTTACACTTTTGAAAATCATACATTTACCGACTAATAATTTAGTCGCCAATACTCACTCAATCGCCGACTACACTGTTTAGTCGCCAAAATAAAGACTTTTGGCGACTAATAATTTTAGTCGCCAAAGGTGTTTCCGTCGGAAAAAAAAAAAACCCCACTTTTTTTTTGCTTTTTCTGAGTTTCAAACCCCAACCGTCCCACATTCCGAACCTTTTTGCAGCACACTCTCTCCACTATGCCACTACAACATCACATGAATATATATGCAATATATATTATTTATATAGTATATTAACCGGTATTAATACAAAATAATATATATAAGTATAATTTTTTTAATTCAGTATAATTTATGTAAAAAGTAAATTATTTACTTAAAAAAAATTTAGGCCACTTTTGGCGACTAAATTAAATTTTTAGTCGCAAATTCTATCATTTTTCGCTACTAATTATTATTTAATTGCTAAAAACTTAAGTTCCGCCTAGAAATAAGTAGTTTTGGCGACTAAACTATTTTTAGTCGCCAAAAACGTCCCCTTTTGGCTACTAAATTGAATTTTAGTCGGCAATGGACTGTTTTTAGCTACTAATTTTTTTTTTGTAGCCAAAAAGCTTCACTTTCAGCGACTAAACTGTATTTAGTCGTCAAAACCACCACTTTTGGCTACTAAATCATTTTTAGTCGCCAAAAACCGTGACTTTTGGCTACTAAACAACCTTTAGTCGCTAAAACCCCTACATTCGGCGACTAAACTGCCTTTTAGTCGCTGATGCCCTCATATTTGGCGACTAAACTCTTTTAGTCAACAAAAGTTATCAATTTTGGCGACTAATTCCATTTTAGTTGCCAATTGTACTACTTTCAGGGACGAAAAATGTATTTTTAGTCGCCAAAAGTGCTTTTTGTTGTAGTGACTACCTATTTCAATAGCTAATAATTTTTTTTAATATATATTTCAATATTATTCCACAATGTATAATGAAATGATTTCCTATTGTAGCCCATGTTAATTAATAATATTAATTTTATCCAGTTGATTCTATTCATACAAGTGGTACATGTCACTTTTTTCCTTTCTTTATAAATTGAATGATATTTATATATTTAATTTAATACTCTAATAAAAATAAATTTCAAAAGTTGTTATAAATGCATCTAGCCAAAGAAGCCAGGGGCTTCATTTCGTTATCATTGCCCTTTTGAGACCCTAACCTGGCCCTCCTTAGAGTTAAGCCTAAGCTCAATACCACAAGCTAGCTCAGTCGGTCATCTAACTTGAGGACCAAGGTGGCCGACCCCAATTGTAAGGTCGATTCCCCATTTAACCATAGTATCACTAAACGCGATGGTCAGTTAACACTAAAATTATAGACCTTCACGTATCACGTGACCCTGTTAGAATGTCAAAACACGGTCCCCAAAGCAAATATGTCACACCACGCACTCTAAGAAGGGCGCCACAAACCCATTGAGGTAACAAATCCTACCCATGTATGATGTACAACACATTCTACACACTATTACCATATCATATATATCCTCAAGCAAGATGTCTAACTTCTCCATGGGAGGGCCAGAAAGGAAGACACCCACTGATGAAAATCCTTCTGGGCTTGTTTTGCAAATTAAAAGACACATCTCTTTGGTCATTGGACCATCGTGAAGCTGATATCATCAAATATATAAGCAATAAGTCTAGGGAGCCTCCTTATTTATCCAAAAATTTGCCAACTATCCATATGACAGCCCACCTTAATATGGAGGTTGTTTTTATTTAAAAGGAAAATATATATATATATACACACACAATACCTTAACATAATTCAGTTAATTAAGTTATCAATCTATATTATTCATATAAAAAGAGAACAAATTTATATGAATCTAAATAAGTGATTATTAATAAAACTCATGTTAAAAAAAGAAAAAAGAAAATGCGCCTCTCATAAATATGTAATTACCAATTAATTAAGTTAAGCCTCACATAACTCATCTTTAAATATCAACACTTTTTTTTCTTTTCTTTTGATTAAAAAATCAATTAACATGTATCAATATTTCTGATTCAATTTGTTTGTTTGAGTTTTCAAATATATATATATTTATATATAATTTCAGAATAGTTCACTACAAGAAAATACAGATTTCGTGACTAAAATAAATTTTTTCGTCGCTGAAAGTAGTACAAATGGCGACTAAAATGGATTTAGTCGCCAAAATTGGTGACTTTTGCCTATCAAAAGAGTTTAGTCGCCGAATACAAGGCTTTTAGCGACTAAAAGGCAGTTTAGTTGCCCAATGTGGGGGTTTTAGCGACTAAAGGTTGTTTAGTAGCCAAAAGTGACAGTTTTTGGCGACTAAAATAATTTAGTAGCCAAAAGTGATGGTTTTGGCGACTAAAAAACAGATTAGTCGCCGATTGTTGGTGTTTTGCAGACTAAAAACAGTTTAGTCGCTGAAAGTGAAGCTTTTTGGCTACAAAAAAAAAATTAGTAGCTAAAAACAGTCCATTGCCGACTAAAATTCAGTTTAGTAGCCAAAAGGGGACGTTTTTGGCGACTAAAAACAGGTTTAGTCGCCAAAACTACTTATTTTTAGGCGAAACTTAATTTTTTTGCGACTAAATTATAATTAGTAGCCGAAAATGATAGAATTGGCGACTAAAAATTCTTTCAATATTTTAACTCATACATATGATCAGAAAATAGAGAAAGAGGAAGCATCCAAGATATTGTTCAAAATCCATGTTCTCAATGGTAAAAACTTTGACCATGCACGTTGCCAACTTGCCAGCTGCTTCTCTCAACATACCTCTCTCTCTCTCTCCCCCTCTGTATATATATCACTCTCAACCGTTGTTTCCATTCAAACAAACATCTCTCCCCCTACATATATCCTCAAGTTCATATCATTCAAATCATAGATTGGCTCATTTTCTCAAAAAATACTATGAAGATCTCATTTACATTTCTTTGCCTTCTTGTTCCCATTGTCACAGCCCAACTTCGAGTTGGCTTCTACAGCTCTACCTGCCCGCGTGCTGAACAAATTGTTCGACAAGCAGTGCAGAAGCAGTTCAGCACTGACCGCTCCATAACCCCGGCCTTGCTTCGCATGCACTTCCATGACTGCTTTGTTAAGGTAAAGATTTTTATACTACTACATGCAAAGTTTCAAATGGCATTATGGAGAGTTAAAATTGATATCTGTCCAAGGGTAAATTAAAAACACACTCTTTATTTACTTAAATTACAAATTATTCTCTATAATTCTATAAATTATATTATGCATCCTAAGATTTTTAATTTCATAACAAATAAGTCATTTTATTAATAAATCATCAAGTTAATTAACAGTTTTTAATAATGTTGAAATTTTATTTTAATTAATAATTCAAATAATTTTATTATTGTATAGGTGAATATTTAGAAATTTTCCTTTTTTTAATTAATTTTGTTAAACAAAAAATTCTGATAGGGAGATATTTGTAATTTTTCAAACTATAGGAAATAATTCTTATTTTAAGCAAATCTTAGAGAATATTTGTAATTTACCCAAAATTATCAGCTGTGGTAAATCAGTTATGCATATAGTGGCCGCCGTGTCCATACACATTGATTTCCATTCTTATTGGTGAACCGGCGTGGATTGATATTAGGAGTACTAGAACCCAAAATATAGCAGTTGATATTAAGGCCAAGTTTGGTATACACAAAATAATTCATTTTTTTATTTTTTTTTATCTTTTTTTCATCACATCACCTCTCTACTTTTCTACATATCTTGTCGTAAAAAGACAAAAAGTACACTTATTTAGATCAATCTAAACAACTCCTAATTAAAGAAGTTTGAGTGGGTGGTGCCTGGGTCAGTTGAGGGGCTTATTAACTGGTGGTGGGCTGGGTTTAAATTATGAAGTTTGAATGATCGGTTTGGAAAGCTATTCCGATGGCTTTGCTATGGTCCATTTGGCAATGTAGAATTGAATGTGTTTGAAAAGATTAAAAATTAGAGATATAGGTTTGAAAAATTAGAGATATAGCTGGAAGTGCTTAGCGATCAGGTAAAAGTTGGGATTGCATTATGGATTAAGGCTTCCTTTGAGAAGCGTTCCGTTTAGTTAAAAAATTAAAAAATTATTAAAAAAGTCAAAAAATTAATAATTCATACTAAAAAGTCAAAAATTCTATTTTCTCTTTACTTTTTGTACATTTTTTCATAAAAAACTAAAAAATTATTCCAAACATACTAATTTTTTTAACTCATATTCTAACTAAATAACCAAAAAAATCTAAGTATCACCACCAAATGTGGTTTGTCGGTGCAGGACTTTGACTTTAATTTACCTCAGACCAAATGTGGTTAGGTGTGCTGGTGCTGTCTTGAACTTCTCACTGCTTGAATATATGGCAGTAGGAAGATGCTCTGTAGTACTTGGTGGTTAGGGTGGGTTTGGCGGCTCTGTTTGGCTCTTTGTGGTTGTTTTATTTTACAAATGTTATTATCACATTATACTTGTCATAAATTCTGTATAAATTATTTATAAGCATATCATTTTTCATAATTTTATTACTTCAAAACAAAAATAAAAACAAAAACAAAAACAAAAACGAAAACAAACAAACAAACAAACAAAAAATCAAAAGACCAAAAACACAAAACATCAAAATGACTCGTATTTTCAACAATATCAAACTTTGAATCCAACAAGTGAGGGCTCTTTTCTTTTTTTTTTTTTTTTTTTCAGATTTTTGTGTGAGTTCTTAACTTTAAACCCAATTATCTTAATTGTACAATTTCAAACTTTACACTAATTTTGACAATTTTAACCTACCTATACTCTTACACTCAACTCTACCCTATCGATGCCCTCCAGAACATTTTTTATTAGAATCAAGTTTGGCTAAACACAGTTAGGTCAAGTAATTTTACCATGGAATTTCATTTTGTTTCATCTTAAAAAAATTACTCATTTATGCATGATTACAAGCTCTAATTCTTTTGTTTGGTGAAACTGTTTATAGGGTTGTGATGCATCCATACTTATAGACTCAACACAGACTACGCAATCGGAAAAAGATGCCTTTCCAAACCAATCTGTTCGAGGATTTGATCTTATCGACGAAGCCAAGTCAAACCTTGAGGCTGTTTGTCCCAGAACAGTCTCTTGTGCCGACATCATAACCCTGGCAACCCGAGACTCGGTGGCCTTAGCCGGTGGGCCCAATTACACTGTCCCAACTGGCAGGCGTGACGGTTTGGTCTCTGACCCGAACCTCGTAAACTTGCCAGGCCCATCCCTTTCTGTTTCACAGGCACTCCAATTCTTCACAGCCAAAAAACTCACTCTTAATGACATGGTCACTCTTTTGGGTGCACACACTGTTGGCGTTGCCCACTGTGGTTTTTTTCAAGATCGGCTTTCAAACTTTCAGGGATCTGGGAAACCTGACCCGACAATGGACCCAACCCTCGTTTCTAAGTTGTTCAAGCTGTGTGGGACCCAATCGAGGCCGTTGAGTCAAGACCCGACTACATTTTTGGACCAAAACACTTCTTTTATATTCGATAACGAATACTACCATCAAATTAAGTTGAAGAGAGGTGTGATGCAAATTGATCAAGAACTTGCGTTGGATAAAGCTAGTGCTCCTATTGTGACGGGTTTTGCAAGCAATGCGATTGGATTCCAACAAGGTTTTGCCAAGGCGATTGTAAAGATGGGGGGAATTGAAGTTCTTGTTGGAAATAACGGGGAAATTAGAAAGAACTGTAGGGTTTTCAATTGAGTCAAGCAAAAGAAATCCATGCCCCAGGTCTTGTAACAGTTCTTTTATTTCTGTGTTCTAAACATCAATGATTTAGTTTTCAAATTATCAACATTTAGGTTTCTATATTCAAGTGAATTAATGAATTGTAAACTTTTCCTAAGGATTAATTTGTTCTTTGCCTATTGGTTTGCTTTATTTGTTTTGTGAAAATATGCGTTGAGAAATGAATGCAGATTAACACATGGGTGTTTTAATTTGATTTTTATTAGTTTAAACAGTTAAATTTATTACTTTTATATTATTTTTGAGAAACATCTAACTTCACAAAAAGTCAAAAAATATACTTATTTAGATATTCCAAAACTACCCCTATCTTTTCATTGACGCTGAAGCGGTGAACCGACATATCCCGACCCGATAACCCATTTTCGACCCGATGGTTAGCGTTGCAAGAACACTATACAACCCGTAGCGTCCGCGCAACGCGTGTGGGGGGTCTGTATATCACTCTTTTTGGGACACATATATATAGCATGCGCCTCTCCCTCTCTCTCTATCTATCTCTCCTCAGTTTCAAGCTCTCTCTCTCTCTCTCTCTCTCTCTCTGCAGGTACCTTTCTCTTTCTCTCTCTACAACTTGCATATTTTGGGATTCTTTGTTGTCAAATTAGGGTTTTTATAGTGCTCCGATACTGTTGTTGTTTTAGCTGTGGTTATGACATTCAAATCTTGACACTATTGTTGAACTGGGAATTTGCAATTAATCTTCAATTCTAATCACAGTTTTGGTTTCTCTGTGTTCTTGTTTCTCGATATTTATGCATAGGCAGCTTCAATGGCCACTTTCGGTGCTGCTTCGAATGCGAATCCCAATCCGAACAAGTCGGTTGAGGTAATTGTTTGTCCACTCTCAAGTTTAATCACTTCACATTGTTTATTTTTTTCGCTGATTTTTTGAACTTGATTAAGCTTTGAATATAATTTCGTTATATAGTTATGTTGGTGTTATACACCTCCAAATAAGCCTCCTCTTTTTTCGATTTTTGTTTTGTTTTTGTGACTTTTTTTCTTTTTTTTTTTTTTTTTTTTTTTTTTTTTTTTTTTTCAGATTTTTGTGTGAGTTCTTAACTTTAAACCCAATTATCTTAATTGTACAATTTCAAACTTTACACTAATTTTGACAATTTTAACCTACCTATACTCTTACACTCAACTCTACCCTATCGATGCCCTCCAGAACATTTTTTATTAGAATCAAGTTTGGCTAAACACAGCTAGGTCAAGTAATTTTACCATGGAATTTCATTTTGTTTCATCTTAAAAAAATTACTCATTTATGCATGATTACAAGCTCTAATTCTTTTGTTTGGTGAAACTGTTTATAGGGTTGTGATGCATCCATACTTATAGACTCAACACAGACTACGCAATCGGAAAAAGATGCCTTTCCAAACCAATCTGTTCGAGGATTTGATCTTATCGACGAAGCCAAGTCAAACCTTGAGGCTATTTGTCCCAGAACAGTCTCTTGTGCCGACATCATAACCCTGGCAACCCGAGACTCGGTGGCCTTAGCTGGTGGGCCCAATTACACTGTCCCAACTGGCAGGCGTGACGGTTTGGTCTCTGACCCGAACCTCGTGAACTTGCCAGGCCCATCCCTTTCTGTTTCACAGGCACTCCAATTCTTCACAGCCAAAAAACTCACTCTTAATGACATGGTCACTCTTTTGGGTGCACACACTGTTGGCGTTGCCCATTGTGGTTTTTTTCAAGATCGGCTTTCAAACTTTCAGGGATCTGGGAAACCTGACCCGACAATGGACCCAACCCTAGTTTCTAAGTTGTTCAAGCTGTGTGGGACCCAATCGAGGCCGTTGAGTCAAGACCCGACTACATTTTTGGACCAAAACACATCTTTTATATTCGATAACGAATACTACCATCAAATTAAGTTGAAGAGAGGTGTGATGCAAATTGATCAAGAACTTGCGTTGGATAAAGCTAGTGCTCCTATTGTGACGGGTTTTGCAAGCAATGCGATCGGATTCCAACAAGGTTTTGCCAAGGCGATTGTAAAGATGGGGGGAATTGAAGTTCTTGTTGGAAATAACGGGGAAATTAGAAAGAACTGTAGGGTTTTCAATTGAGTCAAGCAAAAGAAATCCATGCCTCGGGTCTTGTAACAGTTCTTTTATTTCTGTGTTCTAAACATCAATGATTTAGTTTTCAAATTATCAACATTTAGGTTTCTATATTCAAGTGAATTAATGAATTGTAAACTTTTCCTAAGGATTAATTTGTTCTTTGCCTATTGGTTTGCTTTATTTGTTTTGTGAAAATATGTGTTGAGAAATGAATGCAGATTCACACATGGGTGTTTTAATTTGAGTTTTATTAGTTTAAACAATTGAATTTATTACTTTTATATTATTTTTGAGAAACATCTTAGTCAAGTGTCAAATCAAAACATAAATGATCTGAACTATTAGTCCAAGACCATCAAAAAATTACTAGGTGAGTAGTGAGAGGGTGAATCTCCCTATACAACCATGGTACTCCTATTTGGAATGGGATTTGCAATGTGAAAAGAAAAATAAAGGGAAAATAAAATCCAGCATAAGTCAAATTTTCTTTTGTTATTTAAGTGTAAAGGATTAAAAATGATATTTTTTTTTAGGCGTTTGAAGATGGAAACAAAAAAATTATCTGCCAATATTGTATCTAAAATCCAAATTAAGGTACTAAACCTCTGTGTTCATTGTTAAAAGAATATCTTAATGATGCATTTTGCGAAAGTACAAAAGTATTAGAACAATGCAAAAAATCGAGGTGTTGAAGCTACATCATAACTTGGGAAACATATCCCAACTAATTTGGGACATGAAATTCTAGCAAAATCAAAAGGAAATATCATTTCATCCCCCAAATTATTATGCGAAAATCAATTTGGCATCCGAACTTCGTATTATTTTAATTTGACCCCTAAACATTTTTAAATTTGATCAATTTATTGCATGCTGTCTGTTTCCGTTTATAATCATACAAAACTTACTAATGTAACCAAACTTTATTGTTTTCACTGAATGTTTTTAGTATTTTAAATAATTTTTTTTTAGTTTTTAGATACACTTAATATAAATACAATTAAAAAGTGTAATATTTGTGAAAAAATCTTTAAAAATTTCACTAAATACCAAAAATATACATATATATATATATATACAAATTTAGCATATTTTCGTATTATTGTGTATTTATTGATTTTTTAAAATATTTTATTTTTTAGGTACATGTAGGCTAGGTGCATCTAGAAAATAAAAAATTTACTTAAAATATTAAAAAATTCACTAAAAACAAAATAAAATAAAATAAAAAAATAAAGAACTCATTTTTCAGAAAATTGGAATAAAACAATTTTTTTCATCTCAAAAATGAAAAAATGGAGTATTAGTCTAGTTGGGTATTCTTTAAACAATGATTAATTTGGAGAATAAACTAGTTACAATTGTATGTGCATACACACAAGAAATTTTCGGCTCAATTAGTTCCTCCAAGATCGACTCAAGATAATTTGAGACTTAAAGAGATAATTCCAAATGAAAATTTTTGTATTTTTTAATTATTTTTTTGCAATGTATATTATTTAAAATTTAATTTAATTTTTTTTTATTTTATATTTGGGGGCATAATTGATTTTTAAGGTATTGTTTGGGAGTAAAATAAAATTTCAAATCAAGTTCGGTGCCACATCAGCAAGTTCCATTGGATTTTAGACGGAAACAAATGGTGGGAGGTATATTGATCAAATTTAAAAAAAAAAAATTGCGGTCAAATTAAAATAATGCGAAATCTAGATACCAAATTGATTTTCTGTAATAATTTAGGGACGAAATGATATTTCCTTAGCAAAATCATGAGCAAATACGAAAGAAAACAACCTATTTGTTGGCGAGCAACCAACAACAAATTAAAATACAAACAGTAAAAGACGAGAAAAGTAAAAGTCAATGGGACTAACATAGAAGAAGCCAAAGCAAATACAACTCCTTGATGCCAAAAAAATCCACCAGAAGAATCACAACACAGCTCCAAGGACTAAAATCATCCGTAAAAGACGAGAAATGCTAAGCTAAGTGAGCCTCCTGCTTTTCACTCCCCTTCAAAGAGGAGAGAAAGTCATTGACAGAATATTCTGAAATATTAGCATGCCATTTAACGCAGTTTGTGACTTCAACCTTCACCGAGTCAACTAATTTTAGCCATGAAGGTCCTTATTCTCTGAAGTTATTTTGTTTCTAGCAATCTAAAGAGTCCTAAACACAGGGATGGTTTCCCATATGAGTCTTCCTGTGTGCTTGAACTTAAATCCATTGCTTTGAGGTACTGGTGGATTTGTGTTATGCTTTTGTGAGCGGAAAATGTATGTATACCGAAAATGTATCATGAAGCTTATAACGGTAGTTAAGTGTTGCACTTAGGCCGGAAGTCAAATTTTAAATCTTTTGGGCCATTAGGCCTAAGTTCTAATATCTTTAGGCTAAAAGGACATAACTTGTCTAAAATGACAACTATTTGTTGAAATCAACCTATTAGTTTATAGCTTGATATCACCTAATTTGTCTATCAATTGATAATTACCAACCTCATTTTTCTATCTGTTGAAATTTGCTAAACTATCTTTTTGTTGAAATGTGACACATGTCACTCATTTAATACCCTATCTGTTGAATGTCACACATTTCTCTATCTTACCATTACCTCCTTCCGCCAAGGACAGGTGCTGGCGCCGGTGACTTTTCTGGCATGTCTTTATCACCAAATAATATTTTACCTTAAATCTAATACCTTATACGCTCCTTAAAATGGAATTTCAACAATTATTTCTAAAATGAATATGTTCTACACATTCTATTTTCTAAGTACTTTTTTAAATACTCTTTCTGAACACCTAACATTGTTGTTTGTGAGTATTAAGATTAGGTTACTTACTATGTTGTGTTACTTTGAAAATAGTCTCTGGTGGATAGATATGTTCATATATATATATATATATTTGGGTTCTACAAAACTACAGAAAACTGTACTATAATAATAAAAAATTAGATTTACACATACTTCACTATGGGTCAAGTTCTATTTTGCTGGTCTGCTTTGTTCAGTTGTTTGGTGAATGTATGCTGCTGCTAGATGCTACAGAATTAGAGGATGGACTGATATGTAATGCTGTTGTGTTTTTTTTTTTTTTTTGTGGTTCTGTTTTTGTTCTTCAATGTCAAATTTGCAATGCTAGTGTCTACCTCTTTTTGAGTTTGAGTTTATCTTGTCTCTATGGTTGGTTGCTCACCAACTTTGGAGATGCCAGCCAATGTTAGGATGGGCTTCTTACTACCAAGGTAGTTTGAATGATTTAGCTTATCGTGATACTTTTGCTGTTGCTTCTCTTTATTGATGTTTGTTGTTTTTGTTCCTTGTACTTTGCTCTTACATTAATAAAGTTTTTTCTTTGCTGATCAAAACAAAAAAAAAAAAATGGTCAAATGCAAATCATTGCCTTATTTTCTTTTGGTAAAAGTCTCATATTAGTGAAACTTATACATGATATGCAGCAATCCTTGTATTAAAGCAAATGCAATATTTAATAGATTAGAGTGAAGTAAGGGTTAATTAGCATGATGGGTGAGCTCTTAAACCACTTAGGTCCCAGGAAGGTGAGGTTATAAGTTCAAGTTAATGGAGTGGTGTCAATTTGTTATATTCTGGTAATTTAATGTATACTAACCAAATTCGAAAATAAAATTTTAAAAAAAGAAGCTCTTGAACAGAAAATACATAAATAAATGGAAAAGTCGCAAATCAGCGGATGGTTTCAAAAATAATTTTAAACTAGTAATAACTTTACCAACTTTTTTTTATCCGCAAAAAGAAAGTACTTTATTGATGATAATCAAAATATTACGAATGACTTCATCTAATAAGGATAACACGTGCAAAGAGCATGATAGCTAGACTAATTAATCCCAATTAGGTTGGCACCGATTAGCATACCTATTCATTTGCTAGCATCACACCTTGTTGGTGAGGAACCAACTCACTGAATCAAAGCATACAAAGAAACATAGGAAAGGGTCACAGAGAACCATAAAAATGAGAGGCAGCACCCTTCTCCCCTAAATCTTACTGCATAAGCTTCCACCCAAGCAGCTTCTTACTTGCCTCAATTTGAAAAGAAAATCATGCATTGTGAAGTGAGACCCCTAAAACACTGATTTTAGCCAAAGTGCATTTCTAACTTTGATCAACTCACACAGCTCTGCCACATTTGAATTTGATGCCTTGAAAATGCACTCATTACGTTGTTTCCACAATGACCATAACACATCAAGGGGTATGACTCTAGACACCATGCTTTTTTCTTTTTTCTTTTTTGAAATCTCACCCCTGCCCACCAATTAAGAAGGCCCTCCACTGAACCTGGTAATGCACCTTGAACATCCCACTATTTTAGCATTTTAGTCCAGACATTCCAAGCAAATAGGCAGGATAGCAAGACATGATTTATTGATTCATTCTTTGTATTACAAAATTTGCACAAGATTGAAACATTGCCTTGTAAGACACCTATTTTTTTTTGGAGAAACTCAGTTGTCTTCAATCTATTCTTCCAAGCTAGCAAGCCAAAGAACTGCACTCTGAGGGGAATATACTTCACCAACACATGCTGGAAGGAATTTATAGATAGATACCACAGTGAAGACACCTGTGTTTGTGACTGTCCAGAATAGATTATCATCATGGTTAGTAAAGTTGGTAAATTCTACCAACTTTAATAAGTAAAATTATAAATTTTTTCTTAAATTTGTAAATATTTTTTAAAACTACCACTGATTTGCATTTTTTCCTAAATAAATGAAGCAATAGTGGATGAGGGGTTTAATTGGGCTTGGATTAGGCTCAATTTCCAAGCATTATATCACTACAAGAAATTATAGTTAAAAAATGGCTATCACGGAGGGAAGTGAAGGAGGGTGGAATCCGGTTCTCAGAAAACGGAGGATGGGAATGCAAAATGGTCGATTAAGGATGAATGACTTGGTCTCTCTTTTCGTTGATGAAGTACTAGAGGCCATGACCCCTAGAGATCTATTTAATCTGTTCAGCAAGTTTAGAGTTGTGAAGGATGTCTTCATACCAATGAAAAGAAGGAAAACTACAAGAACAAGATTTGGATTTGTTAGGTACGACTGCAAGGTGGCTGCAGAGGTGGCAGTGCAAAAAGCTGATGGCTTATGGTGTCATAACAGGGCCTTGAGAGCAAAGATGGCTGAGTATAGCAAGTCCAACCAAAGTAGACAGATGCTAACAAATGCTAAGCAGGGAGGTATGGTGCAGAAGAAGCAGTGGACCCCCATCCAACCTATGATGAAGGTAAGTCATATGCGGAGGTAGTTCAAAATGGAGGAAAAAATGGAGGAGAATATGGAAAACAAAATGTGTCTGTTAGAGCTGTTGAGGCTGGGAATGTGTGGTTTTATGATAGTGTAATGGTCAAGCTCAAAGCATTTTTTTTCCTTCCAAGACTTTAGAAAGGAGATCTATAAGAGGATTGTTAAGGAAGAGGTAGTTAGACAAGCAGGAGGAAAGCTAGCAATTTTATCATTCAACTCTAACCATCAGATGAAGGAAGAAAGAGCAACAATGGAGGAGTGGATTTATGACTGGAGTGATGAAGTATCTGAATGGGAAGAAGGGAAGTTTTTGGAACATGATAGATGTATCTGGCTCACTTGTGTGGGAGTTCCTCTCAATCTTTGGAGTATCAAAATCTTTGAAGCCATTGGCACTGTATGGGGAGAAGTAGTTCAGTTTGATGAAGATACATTGGGAGGCAAACATTTTTTGTTTGGCAAAGTAAGGATTATTACAAAAATGATGGAGCCTATCAATACAGTAATTAATCTAATAGGAAATGTGAGGGCTTATCAAGTGCAAGTTATAGACGTCCCCGAACGCCCCGGGAGGATGAGTCCCGTTCTGTTCATTTGGGCTTACTACATGTTCGGACTCTCAAATTGTCGCGGTTCTAAATTTGAACCAAAGAGTCCAAATCTGGCAAATCGTTTTGAGAAAACAGATTTTGAAAGAAGTGCCAAACATGGACTGCTTTACCAGATACAGAGTCGCCACCTAAATGTTTTATTTTGGGAAAATTTAGGAAACCCTGACTCGTTTGCCTAAGGCCACGTGTCCGTCATCACCAAAGTTGCCTCGGCTCGGGAACTTGGGTACGATTGGGGAAGGTCACTTCGTGAGCACCCCCGCTCGCCCGATCAAAGATCGGCCTCTACTAACCATGATATATATTTTTGAAAACTTTGTGTGTCCTTAAACCAGTTATTAGCCTAGGTTACTATGTGATGCACACAACATATAAGTATAGACTGAGTTGCCTGAATTGCAACAAAACATTTCATGTTTGTTTATTTGAAAGTGGTTTGATGGTGCTACCCGCAAGTAGGCTAAGACGTGGATTTGCCACCCTCGGGTGGGCTTAGAAAACATGATTTTGCCACTATCTAGTGGGCTTAAAACACACATTTGATGAATTATTCCAATTCAAATAACACAACCTTCACCCACAGGCACTCAGGCAGTTATATCACATAAGCAATAGTCTCATGGTAAGCATGCTATTCATGGCAGTCACTCACACGCATGCAAGGATGCTAAAGCATAAAACTTACCGAGTACTCCAAGCCAAAAAAAGGAAGTTAATTAGAAATCATGCATGATCCTAAGTATACAAAAATACCTAATGCAACACATGCAAAAATGCAACTATAGCAGGCTCGACTATTCTAAACATGGCATATGAAATGCTACAACTAACATGTATTCAATTTGGAATTGAAAATACAATGCAGTTAGTATGATGCGCCGAGCCCGGTGCATGCAAAACAGATGAATGAATGCAAACATGCTATCATACTGTATGCTAATTGAAACATGCCCTAATCTAACCATCATAAACGGGTAAATAAAAGGGAGAAAGACGTGGGGTTGGAAAACATACATCACACACACGCACACTTATTACAACATTGCCCTCGCGCAGAGGGTCCGAATAAATAATACAGTCCAAATATTACAGTCCCCCTAATTAATTAACAAATTAAAATAG
>NW_021026127.1:1187975-1200025 GCF_004153795.1 Camellia sinensis | reverse complement strand
CCCAAAATTTGTAGAGAGCTTGGTGGGCACCTGGGGAACACCACCGGCCAGCTTTATTTCCAAGGGGAGGCCACCGGCCAGGGTTGAGGGAGAGGGGTGGCTGGCCTGCCCGAAAAGGTGGCTGGCCGGCCACTTTTCCAAAACCGTGGGCAGTTTGGTCTTTTCACTCTCTTTTCTTTAAATCCATTCGGCAAAAGCATTTTTCCTCATAAATCCAGCTCCAAAAACATCTTCTCTACCTTCCTAGACCATTTTCCTCTTCAGATCTGAGCTCTATACACGTTTTCCAACGCCCCAAGCAAGTTGTTTTCGTGAAATTTTTCAGTTTTCGTCACTTTGGACCGATTAAATTTTGATTTCGGTGCTTCTTTTCTCATTTTCACCACTTGAGGTAAGTTTGTCTCAACATTTGGAAGATTTCCTCGGGGGTTGACTTTTGTTGACTTTTTCATTTCCCGAGAGTTGACTTTTGTTGACTTTTTCCAATTTTGGCTCATTTTGCTCATTTTTGCTCATTTTTGCAGATTTTCTGAAATGGCTGGTCATTTCCCTCACGGTGGAGGTCCTCCGGGTGCCGGGGATGATCCCGATATCATGGCTCTGCCTCCGAGGGTTCGGCCCTTCATACCCGAGAGGTACGACCCTCCGACACATGTGCTCCCCCAGGCAGTTTTCTACCATTTTATCGATTTCGATGATCGAGCACCCGTGGATCTTTTATTGCGGGAGCCGGAGTCCCACCTCTCCCATCAGGCGCAGGAGGTATGTTCCTCGCTTTCATATTTTCTGTGATGTAACCTGCATTTTCCATGCATTCCATGTTATGTTTATCCGCTCATTTGAGTGCACCGCTTGTTTAGAATGCTTTAGTATATATATATTTGGAGCACGTATTTATTTTATTTTAATTTTTAGGTATGTGTATCATGGTGCTACATACTAAGACATTCTCAAAAAAAAAAAAAAAAAAAAAAAAAAAAAAGAAAAAGAAAAAAGAAATGCATACCTATTTTATCTACTTGTCTCTGTATATAATTTTTTCTTAAAAGCCTCCACTCTGAGGTGGGTTGTCATGTAGTCAGTTGGTAAATTTTCGGGTAAATTGAGAGATTCCCTAGTTTTATTATATTAAAAAGATGCCACATTGCCTCGGACAATAAGTGAATTTGATATAAAAATGAACAAATTATAAATTATATTTGTAGTTTGCCTCTTGCATCAAATTAGTCATGAAGTTTCAATTTTATCATTTTTTGTTCATCAATTTTTCACGCTTTGTTAATTTAATTGATAACATCAATTAAGAAATTGATATTAAGTACAAATTAGTTCATTTAAAAAAAAATCAATTATTTTAAATTGACCATTAATCTCCCAATTACTTTTAAAAAAATAAATTAAATTAATCATGTTGCACGTTCAAACAGATGCCTAGAGTAAGTCTCTGATACTTTCTCCATGAAAATGTATTAAGATGGATAAGAATGTAACAGCCGACAAAAATAAAAAATTGATCACGGGATGACCCTTTCTTTCAATATTTTAACTCATACATATGATCAGAAAATAGAGAAAGAGGAAGCATCCAAGATACTGTTCAAAATCCATGTTCTCAATGGTAAAAACTTTGACCATGCACGTTGCCAACTTGCCAGCTGCTTCTCTCAACATACACCTCTCTCTCTCTCTCCCCCTCTGTATATATATCACTCTCAACCGTTGTTTCCATTCAAACAAACATCTCTCCCCCTACATTTATCCTCAAGTTCATATCATTCAAATCATAGATTGGCTCGTTTTCTCAAAAAATACTATGAAGATCTCATTTATATTTCTTTGCCTTCTTGTTCCCATTGTCACAGCCCAACTTCGAGTTGGCTTCTACAGCTCTACCTGCCCGCGTGCTGAACAAATTGTTCGACAAGCAGTGCAGAAGCAGTTCAGCACTGACCGCTCCATAACCCCGGCCTTGCTTCGCATGCACTTCCATGACTGCTTTGTTAAGGTAAAGATTTTTATACTACTACATGCAAAGTTTCAAATGGCATTATGGAGAGTTAAAATTGATATCTGTCCAAGGGTAAATTAAAAACACACTCTTTAAGGTTTGTTTAAATTTCAGATTTACTTAAATTACAAATTATTCTCTATAATTCTATAAATTATATTATGCATCCTAAGATTTTTAATTTCATAACAAATAAGTCATTTTATTAATAAATCATCAAGTTAATTAACAGTTTTTAATAATGTTGAAATTTTATTTTAATTAATAATTCAAATAATTTTATTATTGTATAGGTGAATATTTAGAAATTTTCCTTTTTTTAATTAATTTTGTTAAACAAAAAATTCTGATAGGGAGATATTTGTAATTTTTCAAACTATAGGAAATAATTCTTATTTTAAGCAAATCTTAGAGAATATTTGTAATTTACCCAAAATTATCAGCTGTGGTAAATCAGTTATGCATATAGTGGCCGCCGTGTCCATACACATTGATTTCCATTCTTATTGGTGAACCGGCGTGGATTGATATCAGGAGTACTAGAACCCAAAATATAGCAGTTGATATTAAGGCCAAGTTTGGTATACACAAAATAATTCATTTTTTTATTTTTTTATCTTTTTTTCATCACATCACCTCTCTACTTTTCTACATATCTTGTCGTAAAAAGACAAAAAGTACACTTATTTATATCAATCTAAACAACTTCTAATTAAAGAAGTTTGAGTGGGTGGTGCCTGGGTCAGTTGAGGGGCTTATTAACTGGTGGTGGGCTGGGTTTAAATTATGAAGTTTGAATGATCGGTTTGGAAAGCTATTCCGATGGCTTTGCTATGGTCCATTTGGCAATGTAGAATTGAATGTGTTTGAAAAGATTAAAAATTAGAGATATAGCTGGAAGTGCTTAGCGATCAGGTAAAAGTTGGGATTGCATTATGGATTAAGGCTTCCTTTGAGAAGCGTTCCGTTTAGTTAAAAAATTAAAAAATTATTAAAAAAGTCAAAAAATTAATAATTCATACTAAAAAGTCAAAAATTCTATTTTCTCTTTACTTTTTGTACATTTTTTCATAAAAAACTAAAAAATTATTCCAAACATACTAATTTTTTTAACTCATATTCTAACTAAATAACCAAAAAAATCTAAGTATCACCACCAAATGTGGTTTGTCGGTGCAGGACTTTGACTTTAATTTACCTCAGACCAAATGTGGTTAGGTGTGCTGGTGCTGTCTTGAACTTCTCACTGCTTGAATATATGGCAGTAGGAAGATGCTCTGTAGTACTTGGTGGTTAGGGTGGGTTTGGCGGCTCTGTTTGGCTCTTTGTGGTTGTTTTATTTTACAAATGTTATTATCACATTATACTTGTCATAAATTCTGTATAAATTATTTATAAGCATATCATTTTTCATAATTTTATTACTTCAAAACAAAAATAAAAACAAAAACAAAAACAAAAACGAAAACAAACAAACAAACAAACAAAAAATCAAAAGACCAAAAACACAAAACATCAAAATGACTCGTATTTTCAACAATATCAAACTTTGAATCCAACAAGTGAGTGAGTTCTTAACTTTAAACCCAATTATCTTAATTGTACAATTTCAAACTTTACACTAATTTTGACAATTTTAACCTACCTATACTCTTACACTCAACTCTACCCTATCGATGCCCTCCAGAACATTTTTTATTAGAATCAAGTTTGGCTAAACACAGTTAGGTCAAGTAATTTTACCATGGAATTTCATTTTGTTTCATCTTAAAAAAATTACTCATTTATGCATGATTACAAGCTCTAATTCTTTTGTTTGGTGAAACTGTTTATAGGGTTGTGATGCATCCATACTTATAGACTCAACACAGACTACGCAATCGGAAAAAGATGCCTTTCCAAACCAATCTGTTCGAGGATTTGATCTTATCGACGAAGCCAAGTCAAACCTTGAGGCTGTTTGTCCCAGAACAGTCTCTTGTGCCGACATCATAACCCTGGCAACCCGAGACTCGGTGGCCTTAGCCGGTGGGCCCAATTACACTGTCCCAACTGGCAGGCGTGACGGTTTGGTCTCTGACCCGAACCTCGTGAACTTGCCAGGCCCATCCCTTTCTGTTTCACAGGCACTCCAATTCTTCACAGCCAAAAAACTCACTCTCAATGACATGGTCACCCTTTTGGGTGCACACACTGTTGGTGTTGCTCACTGTGGTTTTTTTCAAAATCGACTTTCAAACTTCCAAGGATCTGGGAAACCTGACCCGACAATGGACCCAACCCTAGTTTCTAAGTTATTCCAACTTTGTGGGACACAATCGAGGCCGTTGAGTCAGGACCCAACTGCATTTTTGGATCAAAACACATCTTTCATATTTGATAACGAGTACTACCATCAAATTAAGTTGAAGAGAGGTGTGATGCAAATTGATCAAGAACTTGCGTTGGATAAAGCTAGTGCTCCTATTGTGACGGGTTTTGCAAGCAATGCGATTGGATTCCAACAAGGTTTTGCCAAGGCGATTGTAAAGATGGGGGGAATTGAAGTTCTTGTTGGAAATAACGGGGAAATTAGAAAGAACTGTAGGGTTTTCAATTGAGTCAAGCAAAAGAAATCCATGCCCCAGGTCTTGTAACAGTTCTTTTATTTCTGTGTTCTAAACATCAATGATTTAGTTTTCAAATTATCAACATTTAGGTTTCTATATTCAAGTGAATTAATGAATTGTAAACTTTTCCTAAGGATTAATTTGTTCTTTGCCTATTGGTTTCCTTTATTTGTTTTGTGAAAATATGTGTTGAGAAATGAATGCAGATTCACACATGGGTGTTTTAATTTGATTTTTATTAGTTTAAACAATTGAATTTATTACTTTTATATTATTTTTGAGAAACATCTTAGTCAAGTGTCAAATCAAAACATAAATGATCTGAACTATTAGTCCAAGACCATCAAAAAATTACTAGGTGGGTTTGCTTTATTTGTTTTGTGAAAATATGCGTTGAGAAATGAATGCAGATTAACACATGGGTGTTTTAATTTGATTTTTATTAGTTTAAACAGTTAAATTTATTACTTTTATATTATTTTTGAGAAACATCTAGTCAAGTGTCAAATCAGAACATAAATGATCTGAACTATTAGTTCAAGACCATCAAAAAATTACTAGGTGAGTAGTGAGAGGGTGAATCTCCCTATACAATCATGGTACTTCTATTTGGAATGGGATTTGCAATGTGAAAAGAAAAATAAAGGGAAAATAAAATCCAGCATAAGTCAAATTTTCTTTTGTTATTTAAGTGTAAAGGATTAAAAATGATAATTTTTTTTGATAATGCTACGTAGCTCAAATTTTGTGGCTTAAAAGTGGCTCAAATGGCCAAAACGACGTCGTTTTGAGTACAGAACAACATAAAAATGGCCAAAACGACGTCGTTTTGGCCATTTGATCTACTTTTGAGCTACAAAATTTGAGCTACTTTTGAGCTACAAAATTTGAGTTACGAGACATTTTCCTATTTTTTTTTAGGTGTTTGAAGATGGAAACAAAAAAATTATCTGCCAATATTGTATCTAAAATCCAAATTAAGGTACTAAACCTCTGTGTTCATTGTTAAAAGAATATCTTAATGATGCATTTTGCGAAAATACAAAAGTATTAGAACAATGCAAAAAATCGAGATGTTGAAGCTACATCATAACTTGGGAAACATATCCCAACTAATTTGGGACATGAAATTCTAGCAAAATCAAAAGGAAATATCATTTCATCTCTCAAATTATTATGCGAAAATCAATTTGGCATCCGAACTTCGTATTATTTTAATTTGACCCCTAAACATTTTTAAATTTGATCAATTTATTGCATGCTGTCTGTTTCCGTTTATAATCATACAAAACTTACTAATGTAACCAAACTTTATTGTTTTCACTGAATGTTTTTAGTATTTTAAATAATTTTTTTTTAGTTTTTAGATACACTTAATATAAATACAATTAAAAAGTATAATATTTGTGAAAAAATCTTTAAAAATTTCACTAAATACCAAAAATATAAATATATATATATACATATATATATATATATATAAATTTAGCATATTTTTGTATTATTGTGTATTTATTGATTTTTTAAAATATTTTATTTTTTAGGTACATGTAGGCTAGGTGCATCTAGAAAATAAAAAATTTACTTAAAATATTAAAAAATTCACTAAAAACAAAATAAAATAAAATAAAAAAATAAAGAACTCATTTTTCAGAAAATTGGAATAAAACAATTTTTTTCATCTCAAAAATGAAAAAATGGAGTATTAGTCTAGTTGGGTATTCTTTAAACAATGATTAATTTGGAGAATAAACTAGTTACAATTGTATGTGCATACACACAAGAAATTTTCGGCTCAATTAGTTCCTCCAAGATCGACTCAAGATAATTTGAGACTTAAAGAGATAATTCCAAATGAAAATTTTTGTATTTTTTAATTATTTTTTTGCAATGTATATTATTTAAAATTTAATTTAATTTTTTTTATTTTATATTTGCGGGCATAATTGATTTTTAAGGTGTTGTTTGGGAGTAAAATAAAATTTCAAATCAAGTTCGGTGCCACATCAGCAAGTTCCGTTGGATTTTAGACGGAAACAAATGGTGGGAAGTAAATTGATCAAATTTAAAAAAAAAAATTGCGGTCAAATTAAAATAATGTGAAATCTAGATACCAAATTGATTTTCTGTAATAATTTAGGGACGAAATGATATTTCCTTAGCAAAATCATGAGCAAATACGAAAGAAAACAACCTATTTGTTGGCGAGCAACCAACAACAAATTAAAATACAAACAGTAAAAGACGAGAAAAGTAAAAGTCAATGGGACTAACATAGAAGAAGCCAAAGCAAATGCAACTCCTTGATGCCAAATAAATCCACCAGAAAATCACAACACAGCTCCAAGGACTAAAATCATCCGTAAAAGACAAGAAATGCTAAGCTAAGTGAGCCTCCTGCTTTTCACTCCCCTTCAAAGAGGAGAGAAAATCATTGACAGAATATTCTGAAATATTAGCATGCCATTTAACGCAGTTTGTGACTTCAACCTTCACCGAGTCAACTAATTTTAGCCATGAAGGTCCTTATTCTCTGAAGTTATTTTGTTTCTAGCAATCTAAAGAGTCCTAAACACAGGGATGGTTTCCCATATGAGTCTTCCTGTGTGCTTGAACTTAAATCCATTGCTTTGAGGTACTGGTGGATTTGTGTTATGCTTTTGTGAGCGGAAAATGTATGTATACTGAAAATGTATCATGAAGTTTATCACGGTAGTTAAGTGTTGCACTTAGGCCGCAAGTCAATTTTTAAATCTTTTGGGCCATTAGGCCTAAGTTCTAATATCTTTAGGCTAAAAGGACATAACTTGTCTAAAATGACAACTATTTATTGAAATCAACCTATTAGTTTATAGCTTGATATCACCTAATTTGTCGATCAATTGCTAATTACCAACCTCATTTTTCTATCTGTTGAAATTTGCTAAACTATCTTTTTGTTGAAATGTGACACATGTCACTCATTTAATACCCTATCTGTTGAATGTCACACATTTCTCTATCTTACCATTACCTCTCCTTCCGCCAAGGACAGGTGCTAGCGCCGGTGACTTTTCTGGCATGTCTTTATCACCAAATAATATTTTACCTTAAATCTAATACCTTATACGCTCCTTAAAATGGAATTTCACCAATTATTTCTAAAATGAATATGTTCTACACATTCTATTTTCTAAGTACTTTTTTAAATACTCTTTCTGAACACCTAACATTGTTGTTTGTGAGTATTAAGATTAGGTTACTTACTATGTTGTGTTACTTTGAAAATAGTCTCTGGTGGATAGATATGTTCATATATATATATATATATTTGGGTTCTACAAAACTACAGAAAACTGTACTATAATAATAAAAAATTAGATTTACACATACTTCACTATGGGTCAAGTTCTATTTTGCTGGTCTGCTTTGTTCAGTTGTTTGGTGAATGTATGCTGCTGCTAGATGCTACAGAATTAGAGGATGGACTGATATGTAATGCTGTTGTGTTTTTTTTTTTTTTTGTGGTTCTGTTTTTGTTCTTCAATGTCAAATTTGCAATGCTAGTGTCTACCTCTTTTTGAGTTTGAGTTTATCTTGTCTCTATGGTTGGTTGCTCACCAACTTTGGAGATGCCAGCCAATGTTAGGATGGGCTTCTTACTACCAAGGTAGTTTGAATGATTTAGCTTATCGTGATACTTTTGCTGTTGCTTCTCTTTATTGATGTTTGTTGTTTTTGTTCCTTGTACTTTGCTCTTACATTAATAAAGTTTTTTCTTTGCTGATCAAAACAAAAAAAAAAAATGGTCAAATGCAAATCATTGCCTTATTTTCTTTTGGTAAAAGTCTCATATTAGTGAAACTTATACATGATATGCAGCAATCCTTGTATTAAAGCAAATGCAATATTTAATAGATTAGAGTGAAGTAAGGGTTAATTAGCATGATGGGTGAGCTCTTAAACCACTTAGGTCCCAGGAAGGTGAGGTTATAAGTTCAAGTTAATGGAGTGGTGTCAATTTGTTATATTCTGGTAATTTAATGTATACTAACCAAATTCGAAAATAAAATTTTAAAAAAAGAAGCTCTTGAACAGAAAATACATAAATAAATGGAAAAGTCGCAAATCAGCGGATGGTTTCAAAAATAATTTTAAACTAGTAATAACTTTACCAACTTTTTTTTATCCGCAAAAAGAAAGTACTTTATTGATGATAATCAAAATATTACGAATGACTTCATCTAATAAGGATAACACGTGCAAAGAGCATGATAGCTAGACTAATTAATCCCAATTAGGTTGGCACCGATTAGCATACCTATTCATTTGCTAGCATCACACCTTGTTGGTGAGGAACCAACTCACTGAATCAAAGCATACAAAGAAACATAGGAAAGGGTCACAGAGAACCATAAAAATGAGAGGCAGCACCCTTCTCCCCTAAATCTTACTGCATAAGCTTCCACCCAAGCAGCTTCTTACTTGCCTCAATTTGAAAAGAAAATCATGCATTGTGAAGTGAGACCCCTAAAACACTGATTTTAGCCAAAGTGCATTTCTAACTTTGATCAACTCACACAGCTCTGCCACATTTGAATTTGATGCCTTGAAAATGCACTCATTACGTTGTTTCCACAATGACCATAACACATCAAGGGGTATGACTCTAGACACCATGCTTTTTTCTTTTTTCTTTTTTGAAATCTCACCCCTGCCCACCAATTAAGAAGGCCCTCCACTGAACCTGGTAATGCACCTTGAACATCCCACTATTTTAGCATTTTAGTCCAGACATTCCAAGCAAATAGGCAGGATAGCAAGACATGATTTATTGATTCATTCTTTGTATTACAAAATTTGCACAAGATTGAAACATTGCCTTGTAAGACACCTATTTTTTTTTGGAGAAACTCAGTTGTCTTCAATCTATTCTTCCAAGCTAGCAAGCCAAAGAACTGCACTCTGAGGGGAATATACTTCACCAACACATGCTGGAAGGAATTTATAGATAGATACCACAGTGAAGACACCTGTGTTTGTGACTGTCCAGAATAGATTATCATCATGGTTAGTAAAGTTGGTAAATTCTACCAACTTTAATAAGTAAAATTATAAATTTTTTCTTAAATTTGTAAATATTTTTTAAAACTACCACTGATTTGCATTTTTTCCTAAATAAATGAAGCAATAGTGGATGAGGGGTTTAATTGGGCTTGGATTAGGCTCAATTTCCAAGCATTATATCACTACAAGAAATTATAGTTAAAAAATGGCTATCACGGAGGGAAGTGAAGGAGGGTGGAATCCGGTTCTCAGAAAACGGAGGATGGGAATGCAAAATGGTCGATTAAGGATGAATGACTTGGTCTCTCTTTTCGTTGATGAAGTACTAGAGGCCATGACCCCTAGAGATCTATTTAATCTGTTCAGCAAGTTTAGAGTTGTGAAGGATGTCTTCATACCAATGAAAAGAAGGAAAACTACAAGAACAAGATTTGGATTTGTTAGGTACGACTGCAAGGTGGCTGCAGAGGTGGCAGTGCAAAAAGCTGATGGCTTATGGTGTCATAACAGGGCCTTGAGAGCAAAGATGGCTGAGTATAGCAAGTCCAACCAAAGTAGACAGATGCTAACAAATGCTAAGCAGGGAGGTATGGTGCAGAAGAAGCAGTGGACCCCCATCCAACCTATGATGAAGGTAAGTCATATGCGGAGGTAGTTCAAAATGGAGGAAAAAATGGAGGAGAATATGGAAAACAAAATGTGTCTGTTAGAGCTGTTGAGGCTGGGAATGTGTGGTTTTATGATAGTGTAATGGTCAAGCTCAAAGCATTTTTTTTCCTTCCAAGACTTTAGAAAGGAGATCTATAAGAGGATTGTTAAGGAAGAGGTAGTTAGACAAGCAGGAGGAAAGCTAGCAATTTTATCATTCAACTCTAACCATCAGATGAAGGAAGAAAGAGCAACAATGGAGGAGTGGATTTATGACTGGAGTGATGAAGTATCTGAATGGGAAGAAGGGAAGTTTTTGGAACATGATAGATGTATCTGGCTCACTTGTGTGGGAGTTCCTCTCAATCTTTGGAGTATCAAAATCTTTGAAGCCATTGGCACTGTATGGGGAGAAGTAGTTCAGTTTGATGAAGATACATTGGGAGGCAAACATTTTTTGTTTGGCAAAGTAAGGATTATTACAAAAATGATGGAGCCTATCAATACAGTAATTAATCTAATAGGAAATGTGAGGGCTTATCAAGTGCAAGTTATAGACGTCCCCGAACGCCCCGGGAGGATGAGTCCCGTTCTGTTCATTTGGGCTTACTACATGTTCGGACTCTCAAATTGTCGCGGTTCTAAATTTGAACCAAAGAGTCCAAATCTGGCAAATCGTTTTGAGAAAACAGATTTTGAAAGAAGTGCCAAACATGGACTGCTTTACCAGATACAGAGTCGCCACCTAAATGTTTTATTTTGGGAAAATTTAGGAAACCCTGACTCGTTTGCCTAAGGCCACGTGTCCGTCATCACCAAAGTTGCCTCGGCTCGGGAACTTGGGTACGATTGGGGAAGGTCACTTCGTGAGCACCCCCGCTCGCCCGATCAAAGATCGGCCTCTACTAACCATGATATATATTTTTGAAAACTTTGTGTGTCCTTAAACCAGTTATTAGCCTAGGTTACTATGTGATGCACACAACATATAAGTATAGACTGAGTTGCCTGAATTGCAACAAAACATTTCATGTTTGTTTATTTGAAAGTGGTTTGATGGTGCTACCCGCAAGTAGGCTAAGACGTGGATTTGCCACCCTCGGGTGGGCTTAGAAAACATGATTTTGCCACTATCTAGTGGGCTTAAAACACACATTTGATGAATTATTCCAATTCAAATAACACAACCTTCACCCACAGGCACTCAGGCAGTTATATCACATAAGCAATAGTCTCATGGTAAGCATGCTATTCATGGCAGTCACTCACACGCATGCAAGGATGCTAAAGCATAAAACTTACCGAGTACTCCAAGCCAAAAAAAGGAAGTTAATTAGAAATCATGCATGATCCTAAGTATACAAAAATACCTAATGCAACACATGCAAAAATGCAACTATAGCAGGCTCGACTATTCTAAACATGGCATATGAAATGCTACAACTAACATGTATTCAATTTGGAATTGAAAATACAATGCAGTTAGTATGATGCGCCGAGCCCGGTGCATGCAAAACAGATGAATGAATGCAAACATGCTATCATACTGTATGCTAATTGAAACATGCCCTAATCTAACCATCATAAACGGGTAAATAAAAGGGAGAAAGACGTGGGGTTGGAAAACATACATCACACACACGCACACTTATTACAACATTGCCCTCGCGCAGAGGGTCCGAATAAATAATACAGTCCAAATATTACAGTCCCCCTAATTAATTAACAAATTAAAATAG
>NW_021026127.1:1152062-1186499 GCF_004153795.1 Camellia sinensis | reverse complement strand
AGTAATCGGCCGGCCAAAAATACAATTGAACAAGAAAAGAGAGACGGCCGGCCATCTATAGTGTTGGCCGGCCAAAAATTTGGCCGGTGGAAGCAAAACACAGCCGGTGGCCTCAAGCCATGGTTGGTGATGTGTGGGGATGGCCCACAAGCCATTCCCTGCCCCTCCAAGGCAAAGCACAAGTGTTTGGTACAAAACCAGACACGAAATAGTCGAGTCGAGAGATCCTAAGGCAAGGCGCGTAGCCGAGACCTCCGGGAACTCAAGACGAACACAAACATGGATGATCACCGAGTGGTCAAGCGGTGACGTCCAAGTCTTGAGGACGGTCAAAAATGGGGTGTCTACAGTGATACGCACAGCATACAAGTATAGACTAGATTGCCCAAGTTGGAACAAAGCATCGCATATCCGTTTGTTTTGAAAATGGTTTGAAGTTTGCTACTCTCAAGTAGGCTAAAATACGAGTTTCGACAAATTATTCTAATTCAAGCAACCCAACCTTCACCCACTGGCATTCAGGCAGTTATATCACACTCATGGCAAGCATGCTATCATGGCAACACTCACACTCATGCAAGATGCTAAAGCATAAAAGTTTACCTAGTACTCCGAGCCAAAACAAGAAACTAGTTAGGAATCATACATGATCCTAGTTCATGTTAAGATGGCTAATGCAACACATGAAAAATGCAACTAAAATAGGCTCGGCTATTCTAAGAATGGCATGTGAAATGTGGCAATTTGATACACGTATTCAAGTTGGAATTGAAATGCTATGCAATTAGCATGATGCGCAGAGCCCGGTGCATGCAATACAGATGAATGATGCAAACATGCGAGCATAAGTATGCTAATTGAAACATGCCCTAAACTAACCATCAAAAGCTCGTAAATAAAAGGGAGAAAGACGTGGGGTTGCAAGACATTCACACACGCACGCACACTTATTACAAATTCGCCCTCTCAACGGAGGGTCCGAAAGAATAATACTAACCCAATAGATAATTAACTACTCTATCTAATTAATTATTACAGTCCCTTAATTAATTAACGAATTAATTACAAAATAAACTAAGTATGAAATTCAAAAGGCCACCGCGGCTCCGCCTCGGAATGATTGGATGATGCATGCTCGATTTGCCTTGCTCGGAAACCCGTTGCCATGCCTCTGTTGCCTCTGTTTGCACTGTTCTGCACCTCTGGTAGTTGTGAAAACCCTAAGGTTGCTTCTGAACCACTCCCTGAACACTTTGGGATGCCACCGGTCGAGAGAAAACACCACCGGCCATGGAAATATGGTCATCGACCAAAAATGGGACCACCGGCTGGATATTGATAGTCGACCGGCACTGAAAGTTGCCGACCGGCCATTTCTTCCTGCAGAATACTGGTTTTGCTACAACAGAGGACAGACAGTGCATGGCGTGGAATTTGCAAGCCAAATGTATGTACGACCACCCTCCCTATCATGCTATGAACTCAAGGGAGTATGGCTCTCGATCCTCGGGCCACCAATCACACATTTCAACGCATGATGGCCAAAGGAGCCAAGTGTGCATATCAATGTAAAATGGATACACAAAACAAATAGATGCCACACACTCTATCATGTTGGATCAAGAGTGACGGCGACTGAGGATTGAGGTACGTTTCGTCACTTCAAGTACGAACATCCCTCATTCCTCATGTTTAGTTTGACACCCCAAACCAAACATAATGCAATGTATGTATGCCATATACAATGCAAGGCATGTAACTAAGGCAATGCAATATGAGCATGTTAACTCAACGTAACCCAATGCTACCTAAGTATGCAAGCTAATGCCAATGTAACATGAACACGCCAAGTATATAGCAAGGTTATGTAATGCAACTAGCTAATCATCGTGTAATACACTAAGTATATAAACATGATGGAATGCGAATCATGCAAGTAATGTAATAAGATGCAACATGCCAAATATGCGACTATATGCAAAGGTGGGTTTAAACCAAAATGGGGGACCTCAGCCATACCCAAAAACAGTGGCCAAAAGTGATGGATGAAGGCACCAAAATGCAAAGCAAACATGCATGCTAACTAGCCTATCACTTAAGCATGGAAAGAGGGACTTTTAAACACATTTAAAAAGAGACTAATGTAGACAAATGACATGCATGCTAAGCTCTGAAAATGTGTTAAGGATGATGCCAAATCAACCAAGCCATGTCAGCAAGGCATGCAATGAAGGCCAAAACTTGAGGCTAACAAAAAGGGGTCAAGCTATGGTCGTACCAACCAAGCCTCAAAGAACCAAAATGACTTAAATCAGTCCTAGGGCAGACCAAAATAAGGCTAGGACATGTATGGAACATGACCAAAACATGCTAAGAAATAGGCACCAAAACAAGGGCATTCAAGACTACAAAGAGAGTATTCCACTACAACTACCTCAACCAAACATGGCATGGGTTAGGCAATGAAAAATAGAGCTATAATATGCCAAAATGAGTCCCAAAACCCACTGATATGGCAGCCCAAAGACTTGAACAAAGAGGCATGCACAATGACCCTTTTTCAAAGCATAGAACAACAACTCTTCAAAGTATTGATAGGATGGTAAATGCAAGCATACAAGCATGGAACATGGCCAGAAATGGCATGATAAGGGATTCCAAATCACTAAAATAGCCCAAATAAAGCATGCTCATGACTTACACACCCAAAGCTAACAAGCTAAAATGCAAAGTGGCTACACAAAGCATGGCAAGCATGACCCAAAAGACCAAAAACAGAACTTAAGCATGTCACAACATAGCTAAAAGCTTCATGAAGTCAAGCTAAAACATGCATGCATGATGGTCTAAATGCATGATACATATTATGACAATAGAGGGGATTACAAAGCAAGCGCATGATGCATGCAATAGGCCATCGAACCAACATGAAACAGAGGTATAACATGCTAAAATAACACCAAATACCCATTGAAATGAAGCCAAATAAAGCTAAGCAAGCATGTTACCTTTATAAGCCTTAAACACAAGCAAATGAGACACGAAGGGAGAGGGGTGTCCCTCCCCTATACATGACTTCAAAACCACTTCTCCACCACTGAAAAGCCTCTGGATTTCAATGGTGAGAAGGTGAAATAAAGGGGTTCCAAAGCCCTAAGAGAAAAGCTCAAAAAGATGCCAAACAAGGCCTAAGAGGGTGTAAACAACCCCCAACCCAAAAGCAACCTTAAACAAACATCTTAAGCATAAAAATACAGAACTTTTATCAGTTATACACTAAGCTCAAAACAGCATGCAAGATAGGTTAAAAGCTTAAGGAAAAATGGGGAATAAAAAAGGTAGTTCTCACCCTTGAAGAACACTTCAAGAACACCAAATCCAGCACCTCCTTTTGATCAAAACTAACTCAAAAACTCTGAAATCAACCCCTCAAGACCTTAGTAACCAAAGTATGGTGTAACACTAGGTGTCTTAGTGCAAAACCAAGAACAAAAACCCCTTTGGAACACTTTAACACACACAAATCAAGAGAGAGAGGGAGATATAGAGAGAGAGTGTGATATATATCATATATATCAGATTGTTCAACCTTTGGAAAGGGAAGAGAGGGCCTCCGCTTATAGGAATCCAATTCCTAAGCTTGTTGGAGAAGCTAACATAAGGGAGGTGTATTATGGATGCCAGCTGTGACAGTTGGCATAAAATATTTGTCAAAAGCAGATGGAAAGGTGTCGACTGGAAAATATGGCCGATTGACCAACAAAAATGGCCGACCGACCAAAATATTTGGCCAGTAGCAAGAAAACAGAGCCGGTGGCCTCAAGCCAAGGCCGGTGAGGTGTGGGGATGGCCAACAAGCCATTCCCTGCCCTCATAAGCAAAAACACGAGTGTTTGGTGTACGACCAAGCACAAAACAAACAAGTCGAGAGGTCTTGAGGCAAGGCGCACGACCGAAACCTCAAGACGAACACGAACATGGATGATCACCTAGTGTTCAAACGGTGACGTCCAAGTCTTGAGGATGGTCAAAAATGGGGTGTCTACAGTTGCCCCTCTTTGACAGAACTCGAAAGTCATAACAATGACGGGAGTGAATGTCAAAGCCCAGAGACGACCCATTTTTGACAAGGTCGAAGACTTAGACAAGCCTGCAAGATAGCAAGATATGTGCTCAAAGGCAGGGACAAAATGCAAGAACAATGCATGATGCCGAACATAACTTATGATCATGCAAAGAAAGCTGTAATGAAGCAAATACATACAATAAATGCAACAGTTTTAAGCAAGCCAAAAACCAAACTACATTACAATGCAGAAAGGATGTAAGAGAATTATGTAATTCTCGCTACGTTTGACGTGGAGAATACAATACCTGTGCGGTTCGTCTGGTCGTGCCAGCTTCAAATGAACCATACATACAATATCGTGCCTAAAAGAGAAAGAAAACTTAGCAGGTATAGTATTGTTAGAAACATGCATAGCAATGCAAGTGAGAAGTGCGTAATCAACGCAAGTGAAGTGTGCATAACAATGCGGGTGGAAGGAGTGCATAACAACGTAACCCGAGTGTGTGCATAACAGTGTGATTTGAAACAAACATAACAATGCAAGGAGGGCACGCCCGACAACGCGAGCCGAGTAGTGCATAACAATGCAAACCGAATAGTGTATAAACACATGTAAGTAAAGCATGCGCGACAACGCATACAATGTGTGTAGGAAGGAATAAATATACACATGTAAGTAATGCATTTGCAGAAACGCATGCAATGTGTAAAGCAGGAAAGAACACATGTAAGTAAAGCAAGCGCGCTAATGCAAGCAATGTGTAACCTCCTGAAAAATGCATGAACACATGTAAGTAAAGCACACGCGAAAACGCATGCAATGTGTGTAACAATGCGAAAAGGGGAGAAAGGTGCATAAACACATGTAAGTAAATACGCAAAAACGCATGCAATGTGTGTAACAATGCGAGAAGGGTGCATAAACACATGTAAGTAAAGCATACACGAAAACGCATGCAATGTGTGTAACAATGTGAAAAGGGGTGCATAAACACATGTAAGTAAAGCATATGCGAAAACGCATGCAATGTGTGTAGCAATGCGAAAAGGGGTTCATAAACACATGTAAGTAAGCATACGCAAAAATGCATGCAATGTGTGTAACAATGCGATAAGGGTGCATAAACACATGCAAGTAAAGCATACACGAAAACGCATGCAATGCGTGTAACAATGCGAGAAGGGTGCCTAAACACATGTAAGTAAAGCATACGCATGCAATGTGTGTAACAATGCGATAAGGGTGCATAAACACGTGTAAGTAAAGCATATGCGAAAACGCATGCAATGTGTGCAACAATGCGAGAACAAAGAAAGGCAGATATTCAACTGAAGCATGGTAATGGCATGTTATTCATGATGTTGAGATGCAACTTCAAAATAAGACGAGGCACCATTCAACGCAAGACGTATAACGAGCATGCTTTATTAAAGTCAAAACGAAGCAACATAATACAATAGAATTGAAGTGATTTATAGAATTCGCAAGATACAAAAAGGATACGAGAAAGGATACTCCTCGCACGCACCGAGCATCGCTCATAGAAGACACGGCTCGAGGTCAACACGAAGGTCTATTAAGGTTCAAAAAGTGCGCTTTCTTGCACTGTCCTGAGTAATGAAGGTGCCAAACCACATAATTGACCCGACCAAGGGCGTGGGAGGTGTATCGACCACAAGGGGAGGCCACCGGTATTAATCCAGACACTCTGCTGCCCTTCTTCCCCTTTTCGCTTTACTTTCCTTTTTTTTTTTTTAGGTAGTTTAAACACATTGCACTGCCTCAGGCAGGTTTTACTTTCTCAAAACAATGTACTTTTTGCAAAAGACATGATGGAAATGAAGCAGCTATTTTGTTCAAAAAGTGTTGCATCACATGCATCGCATCGCACCACACTACATTACAATGTAAATGAAATTTGAACCTTTGTTTGAAAAGTAAGCACTTGCCTCGTAATAATCAGGTAGTGAATCGAGTAAGGACAAAAATAACTCGATAATCAAAACAAAGAGCTCGATAAGTTAACCAACTGTAAATACAACTCGATAAGTAAAGCAAAGACTTAAAGGATGTAAAATACAACTCGATAAGTAGATGTACAAAAACTCGATAAACAAGACGAAGTAACAGGTGTTAGTTCGCAAAAACATCATCAGAAGGCATTAGAAGTGGTGTCAATCACCAGTTTTTCATCATGCTTAACACTTATTCGGCTTAGAGCACAATTAGAGGCCATCAGCCAAAGAGAGACATCACCGGTTGAAATTAATGGGAATCGACCAATATTTTAGCCGATCGGCCAAAATAGATGGTCGGTTGGCACTACTTTCGGTCGACCGGCCAAAAATGGTAAGGACCTCCAGAATGTTGACACCTGTCTTCCACTCAACACCTTATCCTCTCAAAAGCCTCAGCCTCGTAGTTTTCCTCATTTCAACACCGATTTACACCAAATGGAGGAGTTTCTTACCCAAAATCTCACAACTTGGATTGCCAACTTGGATGGCCCGGAAAAGCTGAATTTTCGGGATTTTGGCATAAATGCACTATTCACGCGGAGTCGCACTCTGCTGCACTTTCCATTTCTCCATGTCGCGGCAAGGTTTTGGAATCCGGTAACTCATGTCTTTAGCCTTAGCGGGCAAGAGGTGTGTCCTACCTTTGAAGACTTCCAAGTTTTGATGGAATTTGAGCGCAACGAAGAAATCTTGCCCCAACTCCGCTTCGGCCACGCCCAAACCTTGAGTCGAATGTGTGGGCTCACTATGCACGACGCTCGATCTTTGATTTGTGACGGAATACTAGATATTCTAAGTTTGGTTTGTCGGTTTTCCGATGCCGGTGACCGCGGTGACCATCATTGGCAAGGCTTTCGGCGACATGCCCTTTGTTTGTGCATGCTATCTCATTTCTTGCTTGCCTCCGGCTCTGGAGGATCCAGTGTCCGGTTGATCAAGGTTGCCCAAGGCTTAAGGGAAGGCAAAAGCTGCATTGCCATGTCATTGGCCGAGACATTGATAGGCTTGGATGCTTTCCATCGTCAGGAGACGACCAGATTTACGGAGAGTCTACTACTGCTGCAGGTAACGTTCCCACCCTTCCTCACATATATATTGCTCACATCACTCGACCCTCAGGCTCGGTTTTTCTCTCGAAACCCTTTTCTCACTTTTTTCTCAACATACACCTCTCTATTCTTTAATCTCTTATTTTTCATCCCTCCCTAGGTGTGGTTGATGGACAAATTACAGGTTGTGGACTCTTGCCCAGCATACTCAGCTCACGGCTACTTCTTCCGATGTCGCCTAGTCGATGCCCTTGATGAGAGATGGTGGTTCGATTGGATGTGCAATTTGTCCGCAGACCGCATTGCTTGGCGGTGCCCTTGGCTCAATTTACCGGCAATGAGCTACAGCATGTCCCGGCAGACCGGGATTTAGTTGATGGGTTTGACACACTCTGTGTTCTACTTTCCTTTTCGATTTCAACGCCAGTTCGGCCATGATCAAATTTTCCCAGCGGAGGGGATAGAATACCCTGCTGCATTTTCGGTCCGAGGCGCACAGCTTGCTTGGTATGCCACAGCATGGAGGACTAGAGAGCTCCTGGCCTCCGCTCTTACTTTCAGTTGCACTTTGTCTGATGAGTGCATAGATTGGCTTAATGAAGAGGCGTAGATTGGGACCAGTTTGGCATCAGAAGCTTCGACCAGCTCTGGGAGGGGACGCAGGAACACCTAACTATGCCCCTGATTTATTTGCTTTAATCAGAACTTTCAAGTTTTCTTTATGAATGTAATGAAAAGCAACTTCAATTTGTATGCAAGAGCAGGAGAACTCTGTATTGAAATCAATAAAATTGAAGGTTGTGGGTACTGAAAATTTTTTGTTTGGTCCAAAAATGGTCTAAGTTGTAAAAGATTAATTTGAGCAAAATCAACTTTTATTAAAACTTTTCAAAACCATTTTCGATATGGATCAGAACTGGACACGCCTGAGATCTGTCACTGAGATGCACAACCCCGGATCCCAGCAACTGGAAAGTTGCCCTTAGTATGAATAGCACTGCACCGGAGATCACAACCGAGCTTTTGAATGCTGAATAGACAAAGATGACCGAGATGATCAAATGGACAAAGTTTGATCAGAGAAAAGTTTATGGCTGGACTTCAGGATGAAGTTGCCTACGTATCCCAAAGATGGGAATCAAGCCTTATGTAGTTCGGCTCAAGTTCACTCGTGTATTGACCCTCACCTTTTACGCTCTAACTTTTGCCAAGGCCGCCCTTTGCGGGTTTTCAACCTTGCGAGCTCAGTTTTTATAATTTCAATTTTTTTATGCTCTGACTTTTGCCTAGGTCGCCCTTTCGGGTTTTCGGCCTAGCGAGCCTCTCAAGGGTAATATTTCTTCAACTTGTCCATATTGATCGGTTGTGAGAACTCTAGGCCATCTAGGTCCATCAGAACGACAGCTCCTCTCGACCAAATAGACTTAATGATGTAGGGACCAATCCAATTGGGTCTGAACTTGCCCCTAGGGTCATGGATGGGGGCTCAGTTGTCTTTGAGCACCAAATCTCCTTCTTTCAAATTTCGGGACTTAACCTTCTTGTTGAAAGCCCTGGCAATTCTGCGCTGATAACCTTGAACATGGTACAGTGCTTTCAGTCTTCTTTCATCAAAGAGCATGAGTTCTTCAAATCTGCTATGCTGCCAATCTGCATCGGCTATCTGACACTCAGCCAGTACTCGTAATGACGGAACCTCAATTTCGATAGGTAGAACGGCCTCCATCCCATAAACCAACGAATACAGAGTCGCTCCAGTAGATGTTCTAATTGAAGTTCGGTAGCCCCACAGAGCAAATGGCAGCTTATTTGGCTAGTCCCGGTAGGTTTCCATCATCTTTTGTAAAATACGCTTGATGTTCTTGTTGGCGGCCTCGACTGCTCCATTAGTCTGCGGCCGATATGTAGACGACTTGTGAAAAACCACGTTGTATATCTCCAACAAGTCAATCACTTCTTTCTTGAAGTGGGAATCATTATCTGAGATAATTTCATTCCGGACCCCATAACGACAGATGATGTTGTTCCTGATAAACTTCGCGACATGTGAAGCCTTCAACACTGCATAAGATTGCGCCTCAACCCACTTTGTGAAGTAGTCTATCGCGACCAGAATGAACTCATGCCCATTAGACCCCTTCAGAGTGACAGCCCCGATCACATCGATTTCCCAAACTGAAAATGGCCATGGCGAAGTCATATTGTATAGCTTCGACGGCGGGATGTTCATGCGGTTTGCATGGATCTAACATTTGTGGCATCGCCGAACAAAGCCAATACAATCCTATACCATGGTAGACCAGTAGTAACCCTATCTGAGGATCTTCCGAGCTAACATTACCCCGTTCATATGCGCTCTGCACTCTCCTCCATGGATGGCCTCCATTAAGCGCTTCGATTCTTCGGCATCAATGCACAATTTATGCATTCCCAGATGACCTCTCTTGTACAATTTACCCCCGCAGATAATGAACTGAACGACCATTCTTCTGATTGCCCTTTTATCCTTGGCATTTGTCCCTGGTGGATACGCCTCTTTTTTCAAGAAGTTCCAGACATCATAGTACCAGGGGTTCTCATCTTGAATCTCATCTATAGCAGCAATCAACTCGTAGGCCGGCGCAAATTTCTGGTCAATGATGATCGGACGCATCCGGACTCCAAAAGGGATGTCTATCATGGAAGATAGAGTTGCTAGTGAATCTACAAACATGTTGTTTTCTCTTAGTAGATGAGCAAAGTTTAGTTTCTCAAACCGAGGAATTAGCAAGTCCAAGGTCTGGTAATACATTATCATCTTTTCTTCTTTGACTTTCTAATCTCCCTTAGCTTGGGATACAACAAGGTTCGAGTCCCCAATGACGTCCAACCGTTTTGCCCCTAGTTCCAGGGCTGCTTCTAAACTAGCAATGCATGTTTCATATTCTGTTTCGTTGTTCGAGACTTTGAACCGGAGTTTGAAAGCTAGAGGAATATGGGAATTGTCGGGTGCTATCAGCAACACCCCTATCCTATACCCGTATTGGTTTGATGCTCTGTCAAAGTACATCGTCCAAGTTTCGTCTTCGATGTGCAAAATGGCCTCATCTAGGAATAAGTACTCAACTGCTTCACCTCCTTCCACTGGATGATCGGCTAAGAACTCCGCTGCCGCTCTGACTGACTTGCGCGTCACATATTTCAAATCGAATTCGGAAAGCAACAGCAACCAACGAGCTAGCCTACCCGTAAGCGCCGGTTTCTCGAAGAGATATTTGATGGGATCTAATCTTGAAACCAACATTACAGAGTGAGCTAATAGGTAGTGCCGCAACTTCCTGGCAGACCATACCAAGGCTAAGCAAGCCTTTTCCAACGGTGTGTAGCGGGTTTCATACTCCAGCATCTTCTTGCTCAGATAGTAGATAGCCCTCTCTACCTTGTCCCCAGACTCTTGTGCGAGCATGCAGCCCATTGTAGTCTCAGTTATTGAAAGATGCAAAATCAATGGTTTCCCCGGCTCGGGCGGTGACAACACGGGTGGGCTCTATAAGTATTCCTTGATCTGTTCAAAAGCAGCTTGGCATCGACCGTCCCATTGGAACTTCTTTCCTTTCTTCAGGAGACCAAAAAGTGGTTCACAAGTCCAGGTTAATTTTGAGATAAACCATTTTATGAATTGCACTTTACCCAGAAAGCCTCGCACCTCCTTTTCAGTCCTTGGTGGTGGCATTTCTAAGATGGCCTTGATTTTGGAAGGGTCGACTTCGATACCTCTCTATGTAATCAGAAACCCCAACATTTTCCCTGCTGTGACACCGAACGTACACTTCTGAGGATTCAGCCGCAACTGAAATTCTCTTATCCTTTGGAAGAACTTTTGCAAGGCGGTGTAGTGGCCCTCTCTTTCTTTGGACTTGACAATCATGTCGTCCATTTACACCTCAACCTCTTTGTGGATCATGTCGTGTAATATTGTGGTCGCAGCCCGTTGATATGTACCTCCAGCGTTCTTCAACCCAAATGGCATCACCCTATAATAGTAAGTCCCCATACGGGGTGGTGAAAGCAGTCTTCTCCCGATCTTCAGGTGCAATCACTATCTGATTATAGCCCGAGAATCCATCCATGAACGAAAGCAAAGCATGCCCCACTGTGAAGTCCACTACCTCATCAATATGCGGCAAGGGAAAGTTGTCCTTCGGACTGGCTCTGTTCAAATCCCTGAAATCCACGCATGCCCGGATCCTGCCATCCTTCTTCGGCACCAGAACAATGTTGGCCAACCAAGTTGGGTATTCGGATACCAGCAGGAACCCTGCGTCAATTTGCTTGGTGACCTCTTCTTTGATCTTGAGGGCCCAGTCCGGGCGGATCCTTCTGAGTTTCTGTTTAACGGGTCGGGCCTCTAGGTCAAGAGGGATCTGGGGTTATACAATCTCAGGATCGATTCCAGGCATGTCTTCGTAGGGCCATGTGAAAACATCTTTGAAATCTTTTAATAAAGCGACTCAGCGCTCGCGTTCCTCCGAAGACAACGTGGACCCGACTGGACCAGCCACGGATCCTCCTTAGTACCCACATTAACTGTAGTGATTTCGTCAACCAAGCGTTTAACAAATATCTCCTGCTCTTGATCAATTAGACGTTGTAAAATCGGAGGAATTTCTTCCTTGTCATTTTCATCAAAATTTTGAAAGTCCTGATTAGTACAATAAATCAAAGGCACAAAAAAGTACTCAAAAACCACAGCTATTCCATTCTCATTAAGCATATCCAATTCGTCTGATTCCTCTGTTACAACAGACTCAAAAGAGAAAGAAAAAGACGACTTGGACAGGACTGTGGTATCCGGGTTATCACCCCCAGGATTACCGGACTCAGACTCAGACGAACTGGAACTTGATTCCGACTCCAAAGATTCGGTGGAATCAGATTCCGGCTCACTACCGGACCCGGTGCTGCTTGATAAAAATCCCTCCTCGGTACTGCCAGATGAGAGAGGGTGCAATGAATGCATCCAAAATGTTTGTAGGTGGGCTCGCAGCCGTTCCATTCCCGATCATGGACACCGAGAAGTTATCCTCCAAGCACTTTTGTACGATCGGAGGATCTGAAAGTAGACAAGCCAGTGCTACCCCCATTTCAAATTCGGTGCTCTCTGAATCCACTTTCTCATTCTGCTCAACCTCCGCTGATAGGTCTGCTTGCTCCTCGGTAACATCATCCCCTGATAACTGCAGGTCGAAGAAGATCTCAAATCCCAGCAAGCGCCTCTTTTCGACATTCAGCCATGGCTCTGGGAAGCCACAAAATGGGAAATCCTCCCCCTCCTGGACGAAGCGTCCGTTTAGGGTACCCTGGATGGGTCGGTGCATTAACTCAAAAGGCTTCCCTGCCTGCTTTGTTCTGGCTCTCCTAGCCATCTCCTTGCCTTTCCTCACCCAGTCCTCTTTGGTCCTCGGCAGCTAAGATGTTCTGTACAACTCGAGCCTCGGCTAGGGTAAAACCCGATAGGAACACATCCTGTATGCCATGCTCGATTTCCAAAACTGGTGTAGACACTTCCGGCAGCGGATGGATTGACGAATTCCCGAAAACAATAGCCACCCCCTTCTCGTGGGGGTATTTCAACATCTGGTGCAAGGTGGAAGAGACTGCCTTTACCTGGTGCAGCCACGGCCGCCCCAAAAGTAGGTTAAAGGTTGCGGGAGCATCCAATACATGAAAGTCAATCTCGTGTTGTCCTGGACCAACCTGGGTCTGAATTTTCACAGTCCCCATCACTTCTCTGCTTGTGTTATCATACGTCCTTATCACCTGGGTTGTTGGCACAAAGTCTGCGGGCTTCAACCCGATTACATATGCCGTCCTTGACGGGCACACGTTAATAGCGGATCCTGTGTCGACAAGAACCACCGATATCCATTTGCTTCTACATTCCACAGAGATGTAGAGTGGTTTGTTGTGATTTGCACCCTCAGGCGGTAGTTCTTTGTCAGAAAAGGTCAACGTCGGGGAACCTCCTCCCAGAAAAACCAATCCAACTAGCTGCTCCGGCGTGGTGTCTATCAAGAGTTTGGCTTTGTCCATGGCCGATAAGACAGTTTGTCTGTGAACACGTGAAGCCATAAGCAGCCCCCAAATGAAGATGTCTGGTTGTATCTTTTTCAATTGTTTCAGCACGGCCTCATCTTCGAGTTGCTTCTCTTTCTGTTTCTCTGCCTCCTTGTCCTTCCCGGACGCTTCTGGCTAATCTAGATGGGGGGGCTTGAAATACCGCCCGCTGCTGGTCATATGATCGACTTCGCCGATGTACCAGGTATCATCAGGTTGATTGCTCCCCCAATCCTCATCCGTGTGGGCAAGACATAGATCATCATCTTCCCACCACATTCCATCAGCAGCCGACAGACACCTGTCCAGCTCCGTTACAAAAATCCTTGTACTCGCAGTACCTTCCATCCATGTGCTTGCAGCACGCTCTATCTTTGTGCACTCAGCAGGTTCAGTTCCCACAGGGGCCTTGGCTTTTCTGGCTCTCTCAGAGTCCTCGATTCCTTCTGATTCTAACTGTGTCAATGCAACCTGCTGTTCAAAATCTCCTGTATTTAAAATGCCCAAATCCTGAGCGAAATTCTTGGCACCGGCGCTCTCCGGTGATGTATTCTGATCCCCGGCCTTTCTGGCCACAATTGATGTCCTTGCCCCCGACGGGCCCTTTTCTAGCTGATATTTTTCAACAATATCTGGTTGGTCGTCAAGCCACCCTGTGACTTTTGCTGACTCCTCAAAATTGAACCAGTTGACCGTCATGTCCCCCGGATCTTGTTTGTTGAAAATCTGGAGGTCAGCAATGTCCCCTTCCAGAACTACTAAGTCCTCTATCCTCTGATCAAGTTCGTCCCCTTGTAGTACACAAATTTCTGCCCCTACCGGCAATTCCACATTTGGCCTAATCAGCCCCGCCGACGCAATGTAGCCACTCGGGTTGTACACCTCCTCAGCAAAGCTCCCCAATTTCTCAGTCCCTGAATCCACTGTACTACTTTCCTCCGAAATCATCCCTATTCTGTCTTCGACAGCCACCACCATTGGTTCGGGTTGGGTTCGGGAGATGTCCAACATGCACAAGTCAGTGCTGTCAGAAAGGAACACCTCCAGCTTGGGTAGGTGAGATAGGGTGATATATATGCTGGGGTTGTATGACATGACCCCGGTCTGGATAAAGTTGATGTGTTTGGGAGGTGGAGCTTGGTTGTGCGGTGGGAGAGGGTTGGTTGTGATGTTCGGTTTCTCTAGAGGCACGATCACCCTGTTGTCTATGAGATCCTGAATCTCATGACGCAATCTATAGCATTGGTCGGTATCATGACCGTGCTGTTGGTGAAACGCGCAGTACTTCGCCGGGTTATGGGAGGGGGGAAGTTTTTCTGGCAATGGTAGCGGCTCCAGGGGCTTCAAGTGCCCTTTTCTGATTAAAACCCCCAAAGCTTTGGACAGGGGCATATATAGTGGGGTGAAGGCTCTTTGGCTCTTGGGTGCGTATCTGGCTGCTTGCGAGCTACTACCGAACGTGCCGGAGAATGGTGTAGCCGCAAGGGTTCTTAGGGAAGTGGTGGTGACCATGCTTACTTCTGAAGCTCTAGCAGTTGTAGCACTGCTTGTGCCTGCATTATTGTTTCGGTTGAAGGTTCTTCTGGGTTGCTCTTTGTTATTGTCAATCAAGCCCTGCTTCAAGGCATCCTCGATCTGTACTCCCATCTCATGCAGATCTGAAAAGGTAAGGAAGGGGAGCACGATCATTTTCTGCATTAGTTTGGGTTGAAGGTTGTGCACAACCATTCGTATTTGATCCTTATCCGTCGGCCTTATGGTCATTATTGAGGCCTTGGCCCTCCAGTGGGTTACGAATTCAGAGAAACTCTCCTTAGGCTCCTGCCTTGTTGTCTCGAGATCACGGGTTATAATCTCGATTTGCGTGTTATAGGAGTATAGTGCAATGAAAGCCTCGGCCATCTCATCCCAGTTCCGCTTGACATCGTCTTCCAATTTTACATACCAGATGGCTGCCACACCCGACAGGGTCCGGCCAAACAATGAAAGCTTCTGTAGTCTGGTGAGGCCCATCAGCCTTAGTATGTCTGAAAACAAACATAGATGTACCATGGGATCCCCGGACCTGTCAAAGTGGACGATTTGTGGCATCTTGAACCGATCTGGCAGCGTCACAGTCACGTCGGTATACCCGTCCTCAATGTTTGGGATGGACTTTACCCCTTGGGATTTCTTGAACAACTTTTCAAGCTTGCTCAACTTCAACGTTGTAGGGTCCACCTTGAACTCAAAGGGAGAGTCTGGTTGATTGATAGGCGTAGACGCCTTGGATAGTTGAGGTAGAATCGGTGGCGGAGCTGGCCCCGTTGGGAGGTCAGTATCCTCCTGGGCATTCTGGACATTCGCCGTCTCCTCGGGTATTGGGACTCTTGGTGGGGGAGGGGCCTGGTGTGAAGCAGATGCCCCAGTCTGTTGTTGCAGCCTAGCGATTAACTCTGCCTATTGGGCCATGATCTCGGCCTGTTGTTTGGCAAATTCATCTCAACGAACAGCGTCTTGTTGCATAACTCTCATACTTTCTTGAAGTTGACGCATCATTTCCTCCACTCCTACCATATTACCCTGATCTATCCGAACTACCGGTATGTCTATCTCTGTAGTAGACTCGAAAATCTCAACCTGACTGTTCAAAGACCACTGATCTAGCAATCTCGGTACCGATACACTGCGTCTTCTCGACCTCCGCCTAACAACCGGGGGTAAAGAATAAAACACTGGTTGTCCGTCTACCAGATCCTCAGATCGATGGAGTCGACGACCTCTAGTCTAGAATGCTTGGGGAATATCTGCTTGGTCGGAAGCAATTGTGCTAAACTACCTAAAAAAAAGATAAATAAAGCAATAATAAGGAAATAAACAACCAGAAAACGGACAGCACAATGGCTTAAATAAACACAACACACAGTCGGGTATAAAAACACGCAGTTGATAAGCTGAATACACTGTTCTCAAACACTGATCATTGTTCCCAAATCACTGCCCGCAAAACTGAATTTGATACCCACAGATAATTGATTCCCAAAATACTGAACTGGTGCCCATAGGCCTAATACCCAAACTAGTAAACTGATACACACAACCTGTAGAGATACACCCTGACAGCAAATATCATGCAAGTGAGAGCAAAAACACCCCTATATTGGGATAGGGTTTTCCTGTCCTATTTTGTCAGGAGCTAGGGTTTCACTACGCACATAGTGGTTTCAAACAACCTATAATCGGGTGAGCAACCTGTCCTAGTGTGGAATGGTCACTACAGATTCTGAATATGCACTAGGTCGAATGGTCAAAAAGGGTGCCCCGGTAAAAACCGGGGTTTGTGTTCCCATCGTGGCAGAGCCCGTAACCGGTCAGCCTTATGGCACGCTTCTCAAAGCAAGCCTCCGACAAACCGTTCAGGAATAGTAGATGGCAAACACGGTGTCCTAGGCGCACTAATGCAAATGCAATGCAAAGAAACACATAAGTGTAATCAAAACAAGATATCATGAGTTCGAGTCAAGTTCTCTAACTCCCCAGCAGAGTCGCCAGAAACTGTGGACGTCCCCGAACGTCCCGGGAGGGAATCCCGTTTTGTTCATTGGGGCTTACTATAGTTCGGACTCAATGTCACAGTCCTATATCTAATCTCGCGGAGTGTAATGCAAGACCGATGAATCATCAAAGAGTCCAAATCCGACAAATCGTTTTCAAAAACTGATTTTTAGAAAGAAGTGCCAAACATGGACTGCTTTTCCAGATACAGAGTCGCCACCTAAATATTTTATTTTGGGGAAATTTAGGAAACCCTGACTCGTGCCTAAGGCCACATGTCCGTCATTACCAAAGTTGCCTCGGCTCGGGAACTTGGGTATGATTGGGGAAGGTCATTTCATGAGCACCCCCGTTCACCCGATCAAAGATTGGCCACTACTAAGCATGATATCGAGTTTTGAAAACATTATGCATTCTTATTCCGGTTATTAGCCTAGAATTACTATGTGATACGCACAGCATACAAGTATAGACCGGATTGCCCAAATTAGAACAAAAGCATCGCATATCCGTTTGTTTTGAAAATGGTTTGAAGTTTGCTACTCTCAAGTAGGCTAAAACACGGGTTTCTACAAATTATTCTAATTCAAGCAACCCAACCTTCACCCACAGGCATTCAGGCAGTTATATCACATGAGCACATAGCCTCATGGCAAGCATGCTATCATGGCAACACTCACACTCATGCAAGATGCTAAAGCATAAAAACTTATCTAGTACTCCGAGCCAAAACAAGAAGCTAGTTAGGAATCATGCATGATCCTAGTTCATGTTAAGATGGCTAATGCAACACATGCAAAATGCAACTAAAATAGGCTCGGCTATTCTAAGAATGGCATGTGAAATGTGGCAACTCGATACACGTATTCAAGTTGGAATTGAAATGCTATGCAATTAGCATGATGCACTGAGCCCGGTGCATGCAATACAGATGAATGATGCAAACATGCGAGCATAAGTATGCTAATTGAAACATGCCCTAAACTAACCATCAAAAGCTCGTAAATAAAAGGGAGAAAGACGTGGGGTTGGAAGACATTCACACACGCACGCACACTTATTACAAATTCGCCCTCTCAACGGAGGGTCCAAAAGAATAATACAAACCCAATAGATAATTAACTACTCTATCTAATTAATTATTCCAGTCCCTTAATTAATTAACGAATTAATTACAAAATAAACTAAGTATGAAATTCAAAAGGCTGTCGCGGCTCCGCCTCGGAATGATTGGATGATGCATGCTCGATTTGCCTTGCTCGGAAACCCATTGTCATGCCTCTGTTGCCTCTGTTTGCACTGTTCTGCACCTCTGATAGTTGTGAAAACCCTAAGGTTGCTTCTGAACCACTCCCTGAACACTTTGGGATGTCACCGGCCGAGAGAAAACACCACCGGCCATGGAAATATGGTCATCGACCAAAAATGGGACCACCGTCTGGATATTGATAGTCGGCCGGCACTGAAAGTTGCCGACCGGCCATTTCTTCATGCAGAATACTGGTTTTGCTGCAACAGAGGACAGACAGTGCATGGCATGATGGCCAAAGGAGCCAAGTGTGCATATCAATGTAAAATGGATGCCACACACTCTATCATGTTGGATCAAGAGTGACGGCGACTGAGGATTGAGGTACGTTTCGTCACTTCAAGTACGAACGTCCCTCATTCCTCATGTTTAGTTTGACGCCCCAAACCAAACATAATGCAATGTATGTATGCCATATACAATGCAAGGCATGTAACTAAGGCAATGCAATATGAGCATGTTAACTCAACGTAACCCAATGCTACCTAAGTATGCAAGCCAATGCCAATGTAACATGAACATGCCAAGTATATAGCAAGGTTATGTAATGCAACTAGCTAATCATCGTGTAATACACTAAGTATATAAACATGATAGAATGCAAATCATGCAAGTAATGTAATAAGATGCAACATGCCAAATATGCGACTATATGCAAAGGTGGGTTTAAACCGAAATGGGGGACCTCAGCCATACCCAAAAACAGTGGCCAAAAGTGATGGATGAAGGCACCAAAATGCAAAGCAAACATGCATGCTAACTAGCCTATCACTTAAACATGGAAATGGGGACTTTTAAACACATTTAAAAAGAGACTAATGTAGACAAATGACATGCATGCTCAGCTCTGAAAATGTGTAAAGGATGATGCCAAATCAACCAAGCCATGTCAGTAAGGCATGCAATGAAGGCCAAAACTTGAGGCTAACAAAAGGGGGTCAAGCTATGGTCATACCAACCAAGCCTCAAAGAACCAAAATGACTTAAATTAGTCCTAGGGTAGACCAAAATAAGGCTAGGACATGTATGGAACATGACCAAAACATGCTAAGAAATAGGCACCAAAACAAGGGCATTCAAGACTACAAAGAGAGTATTCCACTACAACGACCTCAACCAAACATGGCTTAGGTTAGGCAATGAAAAACAGAGCTATAATATGCCAAAATGAGTCCCAAAACCCACTGATATGGCAGCCCAAAGACTTGAACAAAGAGGCATGCACAATGACCCTTTTTCAAAGCATAGAACAACAACTCTTCAAAGTATTGAAAGGATGGTAAATGCAAGCATACAAGCATGGAACATGGCCAGAAATGGCATGATAAGGGATTCCAACTCACTGAAATAACCCAAATAAAGCATGCTCATGACTCACACACCCAAAGCTAACAAGCTAAAATGCAAAGTGGCTACACAAAGCATGGCAAGCATGACCCAAAAGACCAAAAATAGAACTTAAGCATGTCACAACATAGCTAAAAGCTTCATGAAGTCAAGCTAAAACATGCACGCATGATGGTCTAAATGCATGATACATATTATGACAATAGAGGGGATTACAAAGCAAGCGCATGATGTATGCAACAGGCCATTGAACCAACATGAAATAGAGGTATAACATGCTAAACTAACACCAAATACCCACTAAAATGAAGCCAAATAAAACTAAGCAAGCATGTTACCTTTATAAGCCTTAAACACAAGCAAATGAGACACAAAGGGAGAGGGGTGTCCCTCCCCTATACATGACTTCAAAACCACTTCTCCACCACTAAAAATCCTCTGGATTTTAGTGGTGAGAAGGTCAAAATAAAGGGGTTCCAAAGCCCTAAGAGAAAGGCTCAAAAAGAGGCCAAACAAGGCCTAAGAGGGTGTAAACATCCCCCAACCCAAAAGCACCCTGAAACAAACATCTTAAACATGAAAATACAGAACTTTTATCAGTTATACACTAAGCTCAAAACAGCATGCAAGATAGGTTATAAGCTTAAGGCAAAATGGGGAATAAAAGAGGTAGTTCTCACCCTTGAAGAACACTTCAAGAACACCAAATCCAGCACCTCCTTTTGATCAAAACTAACTCAAAAACTCTGAAATCAACCCCTCAAGACCTCTGTAACCGAAGTATGGTGTAACACTAGGTGTCTTAGTGCAAAACTAAGAACAAAAACCCCTTTGGAACACTTTAACACACACAAATCAAAAGAGAGAGGGAGATATAGAGAGAAAGTGATATATATCATATATATCAGATTGTTCAACCTCTGGAAAGGGAGGAGAGGGCCTCCCCTTATAGGAATCCAATTCCTAAGCTTCTTGGAGAAGCTAACATAAGGGAGCAAATCCCTCCATACACGTGTATGGAGGGGGTGTATTATGGATGCCATAAAATATCTATCAAAAGCAGATGAAAAGGCGTCGGCTGGAAAATATGGCCGATTGACCAATAAAAATGGCCGGCCGACCAAAAACATTGCCGACCGACCAAAATATTTGGCCGGTAGCAAGAAAACAGAGCTGGTGGCCTCAAGCCAAGGCCGGTGAGGTGTGGGGATGGCCATCAAGCCATTCCCTGCCCTCAAAAGCAAAAACACAAGTGTTTGGTGTACAACCAAGCACAAAACAAACAAGTTGAGAGGTCTTGAGGCAAGGCGCGCGATTGAAACCTCTGAGAACTCAAGACGAACACGAACATGGATGATCACCTAGTGTTCAAACGGTGACGTCCAAGCCTTGAGGACAGTAAAAAATGGGGTGTCTACACTAATGCTCCTGCAGCGTTTATGGACCTAATGAACCGGATTTTTAAGACCTACCTTGATGAATTTGTTGTAGTTTTTATTGATGACATTTTGATATACTCAAGGAATAAACTTTAATATGAAAAATATCTGAGGACTGTCTTGCAAACACTTAGAGAAAAGAAATTATTTTCCAAACTAAAGAAGTGTGAATTTTGGTTGGATGAAGTTATCTTTTTGGGGCATGTTATCAATAAGGAAGGAATTTCAGTGGACCCGCAGAAGATAGAGGCAATTGTAAATTGGCCCACGCCGACTAATGTAATAAAAGTTCGTAGTTTCATGGGTTTAGCTAGATACTACAGGAGATTTGTGAAAGATTTTTAAAAAATAGCTGTGCCTCTTACCCAACTGACACGCAAGCGACAACCATTTGAATGGAATGACGAAAGAGAATCCACCTTTCATGAACTAAAAATGAGATAGACTACTGTACCGGTATTGACATTGCCCACAGGTACGAAAAACTTTGTAATTTTCAGTGATGGATCTTATAAAGGTTTGGGTTGTGTATTGATGCAGAACGGAAAGGTTATTGCTTATGCCTCCCGGCAGTTGAGACCACATGAGAAGAACTACCTAACACATGATTTAGAGTTGGCCGCAGTTGTGTTTGCTTTGAAAATCTGGCGACATTACTTGTACGGGGAGAAATGTGAAGTCCACACGGACCACAAAAGTCTGATGTACTTCTTTACACAGAAAGAGCTAAATATGCAGCAAAGGAGATGGCTTGAATTGATAAAATATTATGATCTTGAAATCCAGTATCACCCCGGGAAAGCCAATACAGTTGCTGATGCCTTGAGCAGAAAATCAATGGGGAATTTGGCTTGTTTGCTTACTAAACAAAAAGAAATCTTGCGGGATTTTGAGAAGTCTGAGGTTGAAGTGGTATTATATGAGTAGGGCAGATTGATAGCCGCTATCTCAGTCGAACCAGCAATCATTGAGGAGATTAAACAGAAACAGAAGAAGGATGAGTTCCTTAAAAAGATAGTTGATGAATTTGAAACGAATCTGAGACCGGGATATAGTGTGATAAGTGGGGTGTTGAAATTCCAAGATAGATTATGTATTCCGAACATTCCCGAGTTAAAGAGAAGAGTTCTTGATGAAGCTCATAAGTTAGTATTTGCTATAAATCCAGGAAATAACAAAATGTATCAGAATTTGAAACAAAGTTATTGGTGGCCCAAAATGAAGAAAAAAAAATTGCAGAATATGTGTCTCAATGCCTTCAACGCCAGCAAGTTAAGGCTGAACATCAAAAACCAGGCGGTCTACTTCAACCTCTCCCTATTCCAGAATGGAAATGGGAACATGTGACAATGGACTTTGTCGTTGGTCTACCCCGAACTCCTTGAGGTATGGATTTCATTTGGATTGTAGTTGATAGACTGACTAAATCTGCACATTTTCTACCTGTTAGAACTACATTTGATGCTTATAAACTGACTACTATATATGTTGATGAGATCGTCCGTTTACATAGAGTTCCGGTATCTATTGTGTCGGATAGAGATCTGAAATTTATATCTAGATTGTGGAAGAGTTTGCAGAAACCTATGGGGACAGAACTGAGGTTTAGTATTGCATTCCATCTACAGACAGATGGGTAATCATAACGGACCATACAGACGTTAGAAGATATGCTGAAAATGTGTGCTTTAGATTTTCAAGGGAGTTGGGAAGATTATTTGCCAATAGCAGAGTTTGCATACAATAACAGCTACCACTCCAGCATCGGTATGGCACCATACGAGGCTTTGTATGGTAAAAGGTGTAGATCGCCAATTTGTTAGACAAAAGTCGGGGATAGGCCTTTGCTTGGGCTTGAAATTGTGCAAGACACTTCTGAGAAGATTAAAATTATCCAACAGAGGCTCAAAACAGCTCAAGACCAGCAAAAGAGTTATGCAAATGTTCCAAGAAGACCTCTTGAGTATGAGGTTTGTGATCACGTGTTTATTCGTGTGACTCCGATGAAAGGCCAAGTCAGGTTCGGAAAGAAAGGAAAGTTGTCACCCCGTTACATTGGGCCGTTTCAAATTATGGAAAGGCTTGGTCCAGTTGCTTATAGAGTTGTTTTGCCACCGGGATTTGAGCAAATCCATAATGTATTTCATGTGTCAATGTTAAGGGGTTATCTCCGAGATCCACTTCATGTAATTGATTACCACTGGATAACTCTTGATGAAAATATGGAATACACGGAATGACCGGAGCAAATTATTGACCAAGTGAAACAGTTGAGAAGCAAGTCCATCCCGATGGTGAAAGTGGAATGGAATGAACACTATGGGATGGACGACACATGGGAAAAAGAGGATAAAATGTGACTACGCTATTCGCATTTGTTTCCCGACGAAGGTAAAATAAGTTTGGAGGACCAAACTACCTAAATGAGGGAAGACTGTGATAACCCTGTCCCGTATTATGCTAATTGATCTCTATTATGAATGTGATTATGTGTTTGATATGATTTAGAGTGCCATTTATGTGAATATATGTGGTTTTGAATTTCTATCTGTTCACCGTAGGAAAATCTGTTTGATTCGCTACTCTAGAATTTAAATTGAAGGCCTTATCGGCCATAGAATTCGAAATCGATTACGCCATTGTGATTAGCGTAATTTTTAGAGCCTATTGTCACGACCCGAACCCGCCCCTATGGGTTAAGGCCATAACCGGCCAGTAATCACGAGATTACCTACGGCCTCAAACCAAATAAGACAAGACTCATCAGAGTAAAAGGGGCCAAACGGAAGCTAATTTAAAACTTTGTCCATAGAGCCGTGCATATATGCACACCATAACATTCCATATGTACATATGTTAATAACTCACAACAGAAAGTGTAATGACATAAGATTTTATACAAACAGGATCATCCAAACTAAGTCAACCCATGAAAACTATATACAGACGTCTTCAAAACTTCGCCAACCTGACAAAATGTAAATACATAGCAAAAGGGCGAAGACGGGTCTCGTGCGTGAGACACAAGGGCTGACTCTCTCAAAACCTTAGTTGTTCCATACAGAATTCACTGAGGCTGGGTCTGGACTTCTCTTAGCTCACCTACAAACACATGAATGAGCGTGAGCGAAAGCCCAGTGAATAATATCAAATCAAATACAGAAGTTACATAACAATGTAGAACAACATGTTCCAAACGGCCTTGGGCCCAATTCATATTTCTATTTAACAGATATATAACTATACGAAATTCAAATCAAGTGACTGTAGTTCCAAACATTCTGGCCTTTGGCCCATTCAGATTTCCATTCATTTCAAAACGGCCTTCGGCCCATTCATTTATGTCAAAACGACCTTCGGCCCATTCATTTCTGTCAAAATGGCCTTCGGCCCATTCGTTTACGTCAAAACGGCCTTCGGCCCATACATTCGTGTCAAAACGGCCTTCAGCCCACTCATTCATGTCAAAATGACCTTAGGTCCATTCATACATGTCCAAACGACCTTCGGTCCACTCATTTCTATCAAAACGACCTTTGGTCCATTCATTTATGTCAAAACGACCTTCGGTCCATTTGTTTACGTCAAAACGGCCTTCGGCCCACTCATTTATGTCAAAACGACCTTAGGTCCATTTATTTCTATCAAAACGGCCTTTGGCCCACTCATTTATGTCAAAACGACCTTAGGTCCATTTATTTCTATCAAAACGACCTTCGGTCCATTCGTTTACATCAAAATGGCCTTCGGCCCATACATTCGTGTCAAAACGACCTTAGGTCCATTTATTTCTATCAAAACGACTTTAGGTCCATTTATTCATTTCAAAACAACCTTAGGTCCATTTATTCATATCGAAACGACCTTCGGTCCATTCATTCGTTCATGTCAAACTTTTGTCCATAATCCCAATTAGCAACTCATAAAGCTTATAAGGGAATAAACAGTTGGACATTGCTAAGCTTTCAAATATCGCTATTACTCACAGTGATCGGCTTGTGGATTTGCCCTGGAGCTTGACCCTACACATTTCATAAACATAAAAGGGTCACTAACAGTTCAATCCGTTCTTTAATTCACATATTCCTCTTTAGGCTTTATTCTTATCTCGTTAACTCATTTACAATGCTCAATGCATGCCTAAGAGTGCTTACAAATGAAAAAGAACGGAAAACAGAACACAGAATGCAATTTCAGAATTTCAGAAAATAAGGTCCCCGCTTGAGCGGACACTTAAGGCCTGCAAAAATACTGGTTACATCAAAATCACGCTCGGGCGTTAACTCTGCCGCTCGAGCGGATGGCCTATCTACATAGCTCCCCGCTCGAGCATCAACTTCCCCGCTCGAGCGGCACTTAACCCGCTCGAGCAGACATCAAAAATCTAGGTTTTCCAGATTGAGTTCTTGAGCTTCAATTCGATTTTCAACCAACAAATCATGCATGTTATGGCTCAATTCTCAAATATAAGTATACTAATATGATGTAAACCCCAAATCTCAACCCAATAGAGCTCGATTCACAATTAATTCACATGCATGCCCCAATCTCCCATCAAACTCATTCTAACATAACAAATTCATACATTCAAGCTCATATCTTCATAAATTGTACATGCATGTGATGAATTAGCCACATTCTCAACTTAGACAACACAAATGGTGATCAAAACATGAGTTTCAACCAAAACTCTACTTGAATCATGTATTTCAAGCTTATACATGCTATTTCAACACAATTTCTTACATGCATGCCTATGTCAAACTTTAATTCAACAAAACCAACCCAATTTCATTTCAATCTTACTCTTGATCACCCAATTAGCTTGAACACACAAAATTACAAACTATAATCCAAGAGTTATTCACCTAGAAGCTTTGATTCTCACAATCTATAACAATTCTTGGATTATCTTCAAGGTTCCCAAGCTTTAAGCTACAATTTGCACAATTCTCTCCTCTCTCCCTCTCTACAGCCAACTCTCCTCTAATTTGAGTCCCAAATCGGTCAAATGAAGCAAGAAGGGAGAATAGAGGGTGTAGTGCCCTTACCCAACAAAACCCACTATTGGCATTATAATAATAATAAGGTAATGGGGCACTAATTAATCGTTTTGAATCTAATTATTTTGATCTGAATCAATTTCCAATTAAATTTCACCGTAGGTTCTAAAAATTATGCCAATCACAATGGCGTAATCGATTTCGGGTTTTGTGGCCGATAAGGCCTCTAATTTAATTTTCAAAGCAGATTATTCAAACAGATATTCCTACGGTGAACAGATAGAACTTCGAAATCACATATATTCAATTAATGGCACATAAAATCATATTAAACACATCATCATACTCGTATTAAGGACCAATTAGCATACTATAGAACAGGGGTATTACACCTACGGTGAAATTTAATTGAAAGTTTGTTCGGATCAAAATAATTAGATTCAGAACGATTAATGAAGCTCCATTATTTAATTCTAATCACTTTGACTAAGAGAGCCTATAAATAGGCCTCTATACACACAATTCCTCTCTTTGAATTCATTTTTGCTGAGATTACACTCTAGAGAGAGAGTGTGTGGGTCGGTTAGAGAGAGAGAGGAGGCTCAAGTTGAAGAATTAATCAAGAAGCTTGAAGGTCTTGAAGATCAACTCAAGAATTAACCATAATTTGGGTGATTAGAGCTTCTAGGTAAGTACTTGAGTATGAATTCATGAGTATAAGTTTGTAAATTTGTGTATTCAAGCTAGTTGGGTCATCAAGAACATCAATTGAGATGAAATTGAAGAATTGAAAGCTTATATGTACATGTATGCATAGAATTGCTATGAATTTGCATAGTTGAGCATGAATCATGTTAAACAAGGAGAATGGGGCACCAAATCTCACATGCATGTATAATCTCCATGAGTTTCATAATTATAAGTGTTATTTGCACTAGAATTGGAGTCAAAATTGACATGCATGTTTGATTAAGGGAAATATGAAGATTATATGAAGTTTGAATGCATGGGTTTTAACCGTACAAGGGAAATGTTGATTAATTTGAGAGTTTGATTATGATTTTGAACAATTGGCTTCATATTGGTTATGTCCTCACATTATGTAATGTGTTTATATGTTTTTATGTCCAAAAAACTTGAGTTTGAACCTTGGACCTTGAGTTTAAACTTGAAGAACAATTCTGGAAAACCCAGAATTTGGCATGTACGCTCGAGCGGGGAAAGCGCCGCTCGAGCGTGAAATGTGAGCTTCCAGAATTTTTGCAGACATTGATGTCCGCTCGAGCGAGGACATTCATGCTCAAGCAGGGAGCCATGTAGTGTGACTTTTAGCTCGAGCGTCTGAATTCACGCTCGAGTGTAAAAATGAGGCAACTAGTACTTTTGCAAACTATGGGTTCCGCTCGAGCGGCAGAAGCCACGCTCGAGCGGGAAGCCATTTTTCAGAAATTTTGAAAAATGGTTTTATGTTTCATTTCCGTTCTCTAAGCACTCTTAGGCATGTATTGAGCATCATAAATGAGTTAAAAGGATTAAAAAAAAAAAAAAAAAAAAAAAAAAAAAAAAAAAAAAAAAAAAGCCTAAGAGGGATGTATGAATTAAGAACGGATTGACTCGTTTATGACCCATTATGTTCATGAAATGTGTAGGGTCAAGCACGAGGGCAAATCCATTGGCAGATCATTGTGAGTAATATCTTAATAAAGATATTTGAAGTATGTTATTTGTCCAATTGCTTATATCCATATAAGTCTTATAAGTTTGTTAAATCGAATTGTGGACAAACATTTGTTATACCATATGGTTGGGCCGAAGGTCGTTTGACATGAATGATCGGGCCAAAGGCCGTTTGACATGAATGATCGGGCCGAATGCCGTTTGACATGAATGATCGGGCCGAATGCCGTTTGACATGAATGATTGGGCCAAAGGCCGTTTGACATGAATGATCGGGCCGAAGGCCGTTTGACATGAACGATTAGGCCAAAAGACCGTTTGACATGAATGATTAGGCCGAAGGCCGTTTGACATGAATGATTAGGCCGAAGGCCGTTTGACATGAACGATTGGGCCAAAGGCCGTTTGACATGAATGAATAAATGGGCCGAAGGCCGTTTGACATGAATGAATGAATGAATGGGCCAAAGGCCGTTGGATACAATTGTTTGGGCCAAAGGTCGTTTGATATACATGAATGAATTGGGCTCGAGGCTGTTTGTTAAGGAAGGAAGTGGGCCAAAGGCCGTTTGATACGTTCGGGCTTGAATCACCTAATTGTAGACACCCTATTTTTGACCATCCTCAAGACTTGGACATCATCGTTTGAATACTCGATGATTATCCATGTTCGTGCTCGGTTTGAGTTTTTGAAGGTCTCGGCCGTGCGCCTTGCCTTGGATCCTCTTAACTTGTCTATTTTGTACTTGGTTGTGGACCCAGGGCTTGTGTCTTTGCTTCTGGGGGGAAGAGGGTGGCCTGTCGTCCAGCCATACAACCCATCGGCCAGGGCTTTGTGTCCATTGGCCATCAATGGTGGCCGGTCGGCTACACTAATGGCCAGTCGGCCACTTGTGTTGGCCGAAAGACCTTTTTCTGCTTTTTCAGATATTTTGTGTGCCAGCTGTGGGACACTAAAGCCATCCTCCATACACGTGTATGCAGGGATGGAAACAAGCTTCTAGCTTCTCAAGGAAGCTTTGGCTTGCTTTGTTCTATATAAGGGGAGTTGCCTCCCTCATTGCAGGTTGAGAAATTTTAGAGGCAAAAAAATATCTCTCTCTAGAACTCTCTCTCTCTCTCTCTCTATATATATATATATATTGCTTGAAAGTGAGTGTTCTTCACACATTTTGCCTACTACTCCTTAGCCAAACCTCTTGACCTTGGAGCTGAGATTCCATAGGACTTGTTTGGGCATCCTAAAGTTGGTTTTGGCTTAGAAAAGCTGCTGGTTTTGCTGTGCTTCAAGGGTGAGGCCTGTATCCTCTTCAAAGCTTTATTTTAATTGCTTGTTTGGCCATTCTTGCATGCACTTTTAGGCCTTACTTTCAACTGGAAAAATTCTTGTTTTGAAGTGCTTAAAATGGTTGTTTAAGGCTTTGTTTGTGTTAGGGGTGGTCTACCCTCTTTGGTGGTTTCTTTTACTTTACTTTGTACCATCTCTTAGGACATTTGAGATCATTTTTGTTTGGCCTTTTAGCCACTGAAATCCAGTGGATTTTTAGTGGTGGAAAGTGTGTTTTGAGGCCCCAAATAGGTGGGGGTTGTCCCCCCTCCTCTTCTCTTGTTTGCTTGTGTTGATGGCCCATCAAATGAGCATGTATTTCTCCCTTCTTGAGGCTTAGTTTGAGCATGTTTTTGTGACTTTTTTAACATGTTATAACTCTATTTTTAGTTGGTTTGATCACTTGTTGCATGCTCCTTACACGTGTAGTGTAAATCCTCTTTGCTAGCCTTGCATGCCTAATGAGTTAGTTTGTTATTCTAGCATGTGTTGGCTTAGTCTCAGCCCATTTTTGGTGTTATTTTTACATGCCATAACTCTATTTTTGGTTGGTAGAGCCAGCTCTTGCATACTTCTTACACTTGTAGTGTAAACCTTGCTCACTAGCCTAGTATGCTTGGTGTTTTGGCCCATTATTCTAGCATGTTTTGGCTTCACTTCAGCAACTCATGTTTTAACATGCTTTAGCTCTGTTTTGAGGCTTCTTGGTCGTATGATGCTTGTTACACATGCTTGTAGTGCAATAGCCTTGAATAGCTTTGAGTTTTGAGGTATCTTGCATGCTTGACTTGAGGTATTTGCATGTTTTGGCATCATTTGGCATGTTATTTCAGAGCATATAGTATTGCCACACTTCCATGTTTTTCACTCTTTAGGTGCTCTTGAGAGTTGCACCTTTATGCCTTGTTTGTGAGCCAATGCATGAGCATCATTCTCTTGCCATCCATGCTATCATTTCAGATCACTTTGGCCACTGTTTTGGCATGTATGAGGTCTGTTTGGTGTTGGTTTAGTCCATTGAGCATTATGTTGCATGGTCCAAGTGTTGTATCCTTCACTAGTGTTTAATGCCTAAGTGTTCTAGTATGTTATGCATGAGTGTTTACATGTTAGAGTCTTGTGCATACCACCTTAACATGTCAAGATTAGCATGTTGTTTGCATGTTTGTTGCATTGCATTGTGTTTGGATCGGATGTTGATCCAAACACGAGAAACGAGGGGCGTTTCATACTTGAAGTGATGAAACGCGCCTCATTTCTTTATCGCCGTCCCCCCTTGATTGTACATGATAGAGTGGAGGTGTAATAACCCGACCCTCGTACATGCTCTTTGTTATATTTTCGGATCCTATTTTGTGATTTGAATGCTTACTGTGAAATCCTATGGGTAATTTAAATTAAGTAAGTGAACCATATGATTAAGGATGCCTATCTGTTCAACAAGAAAAGTATCTGTTACATTAGAAGGTTTGAATCGAAATTGGAGGCCTTAAAGGCCTAATTATCTGAAATTGATTTTATACATGTGATCAGCATAATTTTTAGGTAATATTAAGCATTTTTGGGAAATTTCAATTTCGGATGTTTAAACGATTGACTTTTGTCTTATTAGCTCTTATAGCTCTTATAAATATGTATGTGTTCTTTAAGCTTTGGACTTAGTTCAACATATTCCCTGGAAAAAAGATAGTAAGAGTAGAGAGAAATGAGAAGGGAGTTTCAATAAAGGCTAGAGATTGAATAACCTAGAGAGAGACTTTGGGAGATCTCAACTCAAGGTAAGTTTGTCTATCTTTTATAATTCCTCTCTTGAATTTGAGGGTGATACAACCATGATAATTGAACCCAAGGTGTAATTGGATCGTGTTTTATCCATTGGATGAGTTTGAACTAAGTTGCTTATGTATGTATGTGGCGAAATTAGCTTTGATTTCTTGCTTTCTCATGAAAGATCATGAAGAACTTACCTTATATATATATATGTGTGTGTGATGGTATATGTGATGTTGATGAAAAAAAGGAAATTTGATTATGGTTAAGAATTCAAGAACTAGTGTTTACCTAGGTTAATGTATGTATTTGAAGCCTTGTTAACATGAATTTTAGGCTATGTATTATCAACTAAAAATGTTAAATTGAGCCTTGTTCATGTTTTCCAAAAGGTGGGATTTTGCAAGAATTTTCGGACAATTTTGGGCAGAATTGCCGCACGTGCGGGGGTCATGGCCGCACGTGCGGGAGGTGCTGCCGCACGTGCGGGAAATGGTGGAAAACAGGGACTTGGCCACTGTCTAAAAGGCACGTGCAGGACATTTTACCGCACGTGCGGGAGAGCTTGCCGCACGTGCGGGGCTCACAGCCGCACGTGTGGCCCATGCTGAAAAACGTGGATCGCTCCGTTTTACGTGTAGAACCCTCTAATGTTGTCGAAATATGTATTTGATGCCTTTTAATATGTATAAATTTCTTTGAAGTAAAACGAAACAGAAAGTAATCTGATATGAAAAGGAAACTAAATTGTAAAGGTTGAATGTGTGCAGGGCACACTCCGGGAGGAACAAGCACATCACCACAACACTGTGAGTAGTAATATCATTATCCGCTTTACATATGGCTAATGATTTTCATTAGCATTTCGTTTACGCAACGATGTTAATGTTTCAAGTATGCAACTATGTTCATATTTCAAGTATGTATGTTAATGTTCAAGTATGTTTCAAGTATGTAAAGAAAGAAATGGGAAAGATAAAATACCTTCCCTCTATGAGACTCTGGGCCTGCGGCCATTCAATATAAGTTGTTATGATATGAAACAAAGTGCTACACGGAACTAAGTGCTACAACGTGAGCCACCTCTAGAATCCGTGTGAGACACCTCTTGAGTTCGTATAAGTACATTCAAAGGCTTAGTGCCAAAATATCCAAGGGCGTAACGCCACTCTGTTTAAGGGCCTTGTGCCACCATGTTTAAGGGCCTTGTGCCACCATGTTTAAGGGCATCATGCCACCATGTTCAAGGGCATTATGCCACCATGTTCAAGGGCTTCAAACCATTATGATTTAAGATGTGATATGCCAACTGTTTTGTTCAAGATTGGGCCTAAGGCCGTTATAGGATGAGCACAGAATCAAGCTAACTATGTGACCTCTGCATCTCCATATGTATTGATAAATGTCATGTTTCAAGTTGAGCATTGTTTCATTTATGTATTACTATTCACTGAGTCCGGCTCACTCTCTGTTATGTCTGTTTCTGTAGGCAACCAACCAGGTGGTCAATCCTAACCCATGACACCCGGTTTCTTTTGTCAACCTTCATGTATCCAAGCACTCACGAGGCCACTTATTTTGTGAAGTTTATTAAGATAATTGGCTTACTTCTTGGCTATCCTTCCAAGGTTGAATGTATATAACTTCAACAGTTTTTTTGTTACATGCCCGATTATAGGGCTGGGTCTGTAAATGTGTTTGTGTATAAGTACTGCTAAGGAATATTTTTGGACTTTATCAGTCTATTATGGCGCATGTGATGTATGAGATCCTGGCATATTAGAAATAGCTCAATGGAGTTTGTTTAGCTTATTATTCTTTTAATATTTTACGCTTCCGATAAGGCCCCATATGCTATATACACCAGGTTATATGTCTCTTTCTGAATGGGTCATGCCCGAACTTTTAGGGGCAAGTGCGGGGCGTGACAAGTGGTATCAGAGCACGAGTTGCTATCTCACACACGGATCCATTGAGCTTTAGGGTGTCTAGAAAAGCTTTAGGCATCTTGCATGACATCCTGGAAGTATGTGAAAGAGCGATGGCAACGTTAAGTCTACTATGATGATGCTAACACTTTTGAAATATGTCTATTGTGTATAAATGATTATTGTGTAGGCAATGGTGAGAACAAGGACAGAAGATACAGAAGATGCTACTTCTACCCGGCTGGATAGAATGGAGAGAATGATTATGGAAATGGCGGAGACCCTACGCCAACAACAGCAATAGCTACAACCACCACCACCACCACCGGTACCTCCACCGGCAGTACAAGATTTCCATGCTGAAGACCGGACTATCACCCTTACTAAGGAGTTTAAAAAGATGAAACCGTCATCCTTCAAAGGAGGAATAGAACCAATGAAAGCTGAGGCGTGGGTGTTGGGAATAGAGAAGTTATTCGAAGTCTTTCCCTGCACAGAAGCTCAAAAGGTGCAACTGGCTGTCTTTACTCTTGAGGATGAGGCACGCAGATGGTGGATGCTTACGAGAACTGTACACCAAGGATTGACATGGGACAGATTCTTGGAATTGTTTTATGACAAGTACTTCCCTCAAAGCATGAGGGATAAGAAGGTAACAGAATTCGAAACTCTCAGGCAAGGGAACAAAACCATCGCCGAATACGAAGCCCAATTTGCAGAATTAGCTCGGTTTGCACCCCATATGGTGGACACGGATTATAAGAAGGCGCGCAAATTTGAAGGGGGATTACGGAGCGCTATCCTGGATAAGGTCAACATGTTGAAGTTACCTACGTACGTTGATGTGTTGGAGAGAGCCGTTATAGCGGAAGGGAATCTCGCTACTCAGAGTCGAATTTCAGAATGGAAAGGGAAGAGGCAAAATACTCAATGGTCGAAGGGATCACCTACTCCACCAAATAAGAAGCAGACTTTAGGGAGTTTAAATACTACTACCCCTAGCCAGGATTCAATGCCGACTTGTCCGGAATGTGGGAAGAAGCATCGTGGAACGTGTTATCGGAAGTCTGGAGCCTGTTTTCAGTGTGGTAAGACGGGTCATTTGATCAAGGATTGATTGCCCTCACAGAAATCAACAAAGTAATAATAGAACTGCTACAAGTTCAGCGGGGTCTGCACCAACTTCCAACACCAAGACAACTGTTAAACCTACTAATAATAAAGACACTGCGAGACAAGGCAGGGTGTTCGCATTGGTTCCGGGAGATGTGCAGAATGCGGCAACAGTGGTGTCAGGTACATTATTATTGTTCACGGTCATTTCGCTAATGTATTATTTGATTCTGGCTCCACCCACTCTTTGTGTCGAACTAATTTGCTCCTAATTTAGATAAAACTGAAGAAAACTGTCTATATGCTGTGTGTGTCTTCACCTTTGGGAGGCCCTATGATTTGTACTTTATATATATCTGCTTGTGAACTCCAACTTGGGGATATCCGGTATATGCCAATTTGTTACTCTTGATATGGCCTATTTTGATATTATTCCTTGGGAAATGGACTGGTTGGGTGAATATGGTGCAACTTAGATTGTTTAACTAAACAAATCAGTTTCCACCCTCCGGGACAGTCAGAGGTCTAACTTTCTAGGGACATGGAGTGACTTTCACCTTATTTAATTCCGCAGCAAGGGCTTGTAAATTAATTCAGAAAGGGTGCCAGGGGTAATTTATGCAGTGTTCTAGAGGGGCAAGTGTGAATGGGAATACCGACATGATCCCAGTTGGTCCTGTGAATTTCCGGACGTCTTTCAAAGAATTACCAGGGCAGTTAATAGACCGTGAAATTGAGTTTTACAATTGAAGTGCAA